>JAPDSC010113041.1:0-21271 GCA_026290005.1 Latrodectus geometricus
TTGAATGTTTTACATGCTGCAGCTCTGTTTATTGATTTTTTTCTTTTCTTTAAATAAATCTCAAAATTATGATCTAAGAGTGTTTATTGTATAAATTTCATTCTATTATAATTCATATAATGTCTTATACTGCATTCAAATTAGAAATGTATACTTTAAAAAATTTTGTATTTTATTGTACATCCTAAGACAAAAACATTATTGCTTTTTTACTATGTGAATTTTCATGATTTAAAATAATTTTTAATTGATTTAACATTTGAATAACATATTTTATATTCCACATTGATAAAATTTTATAAAAGAGTATTTTTAATCATATCTTTTGTCTTAAACATGCTTTGTAGTTGATTATATGATTAACACTCTTATTCTTAATTTTGCAACTCATAAACTTGAATCCTATATTATAAATGGGTGTTTATTACAATCAATACATATTTGTTATTATAGTTTCAGTTTATTTGGAGTTCATATGCAAGAAGTAACTAACATGACTTAAAACAACTCTCAATTTATACACAATATCCTTTTTATGATCAATAATATTTCTTTTACTTAAAGTGATGTCTGCATTGTATATTATTTGTATATAAATTGGAATTATCTATCTGGGTTAAATGGGGATGAATCATTCAATATTCTTTATTAAATATATAACTTAGTTGAAAATATACACACTTCTTTATGGCTGGTTATTGCAATATATTAGGCCAGGGAGAAAAAATCAATTATTTCCATGTGATTTTCAAAACTTTATTTAATTTGTTTTAGATTCACTTTGTGCAAATGTTATAAACTGCTCTGCTTGTTGATTATGTTCTCTCATAGACGATGTTAAGACTGTTAACAAACATGTCCACTTAAATCATTTCTGTTGTTTTATTGACATTTTTGATGGTAGGTCTACTTGTGAGAGATGCATCTTTGATATTAAAAGTACTTAAGGGGAATCACAATGAAATTAAAATTGTTTTAAGTGACTTTTACATTATCAGTAAACAATCACCATCACAATTAAAAACATTTGGCTTGCATTTTTGTCTCTATCAAAGAAAAACTGTAAAATTTAGTGAAATAATAAATTTTCTCTTTGTTGATTTCCATATTTAATACGGTGTAACTCACAATTGAATAGGCAATGAATCCTGATCTAAGATGATACTCTCCTCTCAATGTTCCAGTATTCCTTGGCATTGAGTGAAAAGACTTTGATCATATGTAAATTTCATAATATACATATTAAAAGTTCCTTTCAATCAGAGTTCTCTTATCATTATGGTCTTCAGCTGTGTGTCTGTTATATTTATCGTACCTCTGTTGTTAATCCCATATAGAGCTTAGAATCTTAGCAATGTAGAATAGTTTATAGTTATGTAGTAGTTCATGGTAATATATAATAATTCAAAAATCCGCATAATCTGTTAAGTTTTTTTTGGTGGAGTAATCACAAAATCTAGATAAAATATGTTCATTACAAATTTTAGAAGCTGCAAATATGATTATATCCATGGATTTTTCCTAAAATAGTTCTTAAAAACTTTTCTTTAAAACAATTAGAGCTCTGTTTTTCTTATATATTTAGATTTTCTTTTGTTACTATGAAGTAATAAACTTTGAATTAGTTGTTAATGAGTTTGTAAAAATGCGTGTTCAAGATTTCCGGAAAATGGTTGGTTTTAAAGATTTCATTAAATACATATACATATATATTTAATTTTACAAAAGATAACAGATTAGTTAGAATTCTTGAAAAACTTATTCAGTGAAGTTATAACAGTGCTTAAAAGAACATTACAAAGAATATAGTTTATGCTAAAAAATAGCCAGAAAAAGTTAAATGATGCTCTAAAAAAACAAGGATAATTTAATAATGAATAGCTCACATAACTCCTGGAATAAATTTTTTTTTATTCCTTCTGTAAAAAGTAAAAATTCTTTTATCCTTTCAAAAATATTTTAAACCAAATTTAAAAGCAAAAATGTAATTTTTTAAATCTTTTTTCCTGTTTAAAATTAAGTGAATTTAGTTTTAAAATTTAGGCTAAAATTTATTGAATATTAATTTATTTATTTTTAGGGACCAACTAAGTTAGTTTTAGAAAAGCCTGTTATTGCGGCTATTGATGGTTATGCTGTCGCAGGAGGATTAGAATTAGCTTTATGGTGTGATCTTCGTGTTATGGAAGAAGATGCTGTATTAGGTGTCTTATGTAGAAGGTTTGGTAGGTCTCATCATTTTTATATATTTATTTTTATTGTCTTTTTAATGTAAACTGTTCAATTTTTTGTAATGAAGCTTCTAATTTTGTATATTCAAATATATCTTATAACATTTTATAAATATGTCCTTATCTATAGAAATAAGTTCAGAAAACAATTTAAATTTTGATAAAATTTGTTTTTATTATTCAATTAAAATGAGAATATAATATTATAAAATTGTAGAAATCTAATGTTACTTATTATGTTGATGAATTAATAAGATTATTTAAATTCTTTAAGAGAGATGAAAGAAAGATATTACTTTTTATACTTACTTGACATCTTATAAAATTTTAGAATGACTGTGAAGAACTAATTAGTTTTGTGAAAAATTCTAATTGTGTAGCATCCAAGACTTGCCTTAGCTTATTCTATACATTAAGTTTGACATTATTGAATAAATTATAAATCCAAATAAATTTCTAGAATAATTTCTCATCAATATAAATCAGTTGTTAGCTTTAATTTAATAATTATATTTGTTACACTTCAATTTCTTTTGAAAGGGAAATAAATCAGAAATTTTATTGTATATCTTATAAAATATATATACAATATTTTCTTATATATAATCCAATTTCCATATTATTCACAAGGCCTCTTTTTTGATTAAAAGAGAAAAAAAAAAGCAACTTTTAATCTGCAGTAGCATATAATCCTCGCAATTTGTTTCGGGGAATAGTAGAATGAATTGATGAATTCATTCTTGATTTCCAAATTCATGAATTTATTCTTAAATTTAATTTGATAAAGCTGATTATAGCTGAAATAAAATAGTTGTGATGAGTCGCCACCTGTTATTTAATTTTATGAAACATGAAATATTTTTTCATAACTTTTTTGTAAGCTTTTCCCATGGACAATGTTTTCTTTATCAGATTATCCACGTGGTTGTATAATACACACAATGAAATTTGGTGAAAAAAATGTGGCAAAACCCTTAAAAATGGAAAGTACAGAAACTTTATTCCCTCTGAGTTGCACTTTAAATCATGTGTCCCATCAGATACTCTTTATTTTCTTTCCGTTATTCATTTTGCATGTTAATATGGAATCAATAATATATACAATTTCAAAAATGGGTGTTATGAATTCTCCAAAGTGCTTTGCAGTTATTATTTAGATGTTAGAATTACAATTTTTTGACTTAAGTTGCTGATTTTTATCTATACCAAAGTATTATATTTGTTAATATTTACAAATTGCTTAAATATTTTGCATTAACTTAATTGTTTATATTATGATGTATGATTCTGAGCTCAAAGTTTCATTGCTTTAATGGGTTTAATTTTCTGTAGACATGGATAGAAAATAGTTATTTCTTGTAAAATTTTTATTACTTCTATTATAGAAACTTGCTCATTTTTAGGAGTTCCATTAATTGATGGAGGTACTGTCAGATTACCCAAGCTGATTGGTCTTTCTCGAGCTTTAGATTTAATTTTAACTGGAAGAAAAGTTAATGCAAATGAAGCTTATGAAATGGGGCTTGT
This sequence comes from Latrodectus geometricus, assembly GCA_026290005.1. Classification (NCBI taxonomy): domain Eukaryota; kingdom Metazoa; phylum Arthropoda; class Arachnida; order Araneae; family Theridiidae; genus Latrodectus; species Latrodectus geometricus. The sequence goes on from JAPDSC010113041.1 coordinate 3,759, forward strand.
TACAAAAATTTGTAAGAAAGGAGAAGGTATGTATTTAAAGTTGAATCTAGAAATTTTTAAACTGATTTATAATTAACATCATTGCCATCACAAATTAAATAATAAGATTATTAATTAGAAATTGAAGTAATTTGAAACTTTTATTTTTATTATATTTGTGTTTGTGTAAAGAAATCCAAATGATTACCAAAATAGTAACTGGTCTAAACTTATTATGATATTTGTTTTCTTAGATTTTTATCCTAAATTATTTAGATCATGTATCTAACAGTAATAAAACTCAAATTAAAATATATTCCTGCCTTCTATTTTAGTTTCAAGAATAATCCTAGAATATATTATTTTATATACTTTTAATAACTATTAAAATAAACGTAAGCCAGTTATTACAAGCTAAGTGTATAATTTTCAAATGATTTTATATCATGGTTTATATAAAATTTTAACAAATGATTCAGTAAATTAAATTTTGATTTTGTATAAGTTAAGATGTAAAATATGCATCATATAATTTTCTTAAAAAAGGAGTATAATTTTTAGGAAACTACATAGAATATAATTCACTATTTCTAATATAATGATTAAAATTGGTGTCTATCTCCATTTTAATTTTTTTCCCTCTATATTGAAGATTTTATACGTTGATGGAATGCAAAAGTTAAACAAAAAGATTTTTATAGAAAATTTTTTATTATATCTTATAAATAGTTAAAAATTCTAAATGTTCATTATTTTTTAAACAAAATATTTGTTTTTAAATTTGATACATTTTAATTTACGTTTTTAATAAATAAAATTACTAGGTTATACTTCATCAATTATACTTATGCAATTTATTGAAAAAAGTTTGTTAGGGAATTAAACTATAAATATAAAAATCAACATTTTACAATTGTGAGGAAGAAATTACTAATTTGTAAAAATTTAATCTTGACCTTTTGACTACTAAGTTTTAATCTTATTCTTATGGATTTGTCTGTTTCCAATAAAACACTTGTTCTTTTTGTCATAACTAATTAATTGAATATTCTATATGCATACGAATCTTAGTTATATTTTATTTGTTGTAAACATTATTCATTGCCATATATTTTATATGTTGTCAACATTATTCATTCATTGAATGTTTCAAATTATTATTCAATATATATTTTTAATTTGCTTTTCATTCTATGTTCATGATAGTAAAATTTTGTATATAATGTATTATAATGGCATACCCAACAGACTAGGATATTCAATAACTTAATGGGGATTATTACTTTTCCTCTGGTACATATTAAATCGTAATGTGTATAATGTATAGCTAAAGTTCTTTCCAAAAAGTTAATTTTTCAAATTATTATTTGATTTTCAGCTTTTAAAACTAAAGATTAGTTTAAAAAATATAGATGTTAAAATTTTTTTTTAATTATTATATTAGTTTTAATAGCATTTTTGGTTTAGAAATCAATCTGGTTTATGAATTTCTGAGAAATTTGTTGGAATCATCACTGACCAAAATCATGATCATTGAATTTTAAACTAATTCATTTATATGTTATTTATAAAGAATTTGTTGATTATTGGTATTTATTAAGCAATAATTAAATGATAATAATAAAATGACTAATTAAGAGAGAAAATATTAAGAAACTCTGAACTGTAGGTAAAACTATGATTTTTCCTTATACAATTTTTTCCTTGTATTTATGTCTACAATATCTACAATATATAAGTCTTAATACAATTTTTTGTGTTCTGTTCACAATATATCAGTTGTTAAAATTATTTCAAGCTCTTTAAGTTTTCTAAATGTTTTATTTTTACTACTTGCAACATTTTGAAAAATATGTCAAATAATGAACTACAAAATGTATAATTATTCTTTCTTTGTTTCTTTTAATTGATTTTTGTCAGATTTTTATAAATTCTATTATTTAAAAGAAAAATTCTTCTTCGATTTTTTTTGCAATGATATCTGATGAAATTTATATGAGTAAGATTAAATTTAGATCAGTTAAAAATTTTTTTTAGTATTTGAGTCCATTTATTACAAATTCATTAAAATATTTAAAATAATCAATGAAAAATGCTTTTGTTACTTGGGGGAACATTAAATGAAAATAACTGTTCATGGGAGAAATGAATAAATTGGAAGCTATGCTTAATTTATAAAAAAATATGACTCCAGTATTCAAGAAGAAATAAAATATTGCTAACAAGAAAAAGAAATATTTAGATTTGTTTGTAAATGAAAGCAAAATAAAAGTAATATCAAAAAGAAAGTATTCCTAGCATATCTGGAAGGTGCAAAAAACTATTTTTAAAATATTATGCTGCCAGTATTTAATTAAACTGTATTCATGCTGTGATTAATATCTTGTTTTAATTTGATATATGGTTATGATTGTGACAAAATATTTTGTTGCTTAATTTAGCCCTTGAAACAGCTATTGAATTAGCAAAAAAAGTATGTGAAATTCCTCAAGACATCATGTGCATGAATCGTAAATTAATACATAAAGTTACATATGATGATGATTTACATAAAGAAATCTAAAAAAATTAGCGAGTCATAATTTACCAATAAAAAAGGTAAGCATTTAGTTTTTATTTCTAAGAAAATTTTCAGTCATAGAAAATAAAGGTAAAATCTTTATTTAACAATGAATGTAATTTATTACTTGTTAGATTTGTTCCGTATTAGAAAATTTTAAAGAGAATTATATTTATTTAAAATTGTATTATTACCATCTATATGTACTTTAGATTTGTTTTTTCTAATGTAAGTCAGAAAAGAAAAATTTAAATATTCATTAAATATGTGAGCATCAAAATTCAAATTATCAAATTGTAAAACATTGAACACGTTTAAAAATTAAATATCTTTAGCTGAGAAGTTATTTATAAAAAAATGTCTATTAGATTTGCTATTAGATCAAAATGTTTTATCCACTTAGATTTTTCAGAATTTTTTTTAACTGACTGTACAAATTTCCTTTTTTTTTATTTTAACTTTCTGACAGCTAATTTTTTATTTGCAGAACATTTTAGATAAAAATATATTTTTATTAGATGACTTAGATAATTTTAAAGAACATTATTTTTACATTATAAACGGGAACATTATAAAAATGAATGGATTAAAATGAAATTTCATATATTAATTTTTAGTAATTTATTCCCTTATAATATAAATCTTATCTGCTACACATGATTATTAATAATAAATATTTATATTAGTTACATTATTAACAAGTAGAGTTATGTTTCACTTATTCCTGCATATTGTAAAGGCATTGTATACACATGAATCGATTTAACCACAATAAGGATCTAAATATTATATTTTTCAACACTGTATTTTGAATTATATTATATATTGGTAAAATGTTATGTAATAGTGAAAAATCGTTTTTCTTTTTTCTTTTCCTTATTGCTATTGCCATAGTATTCTACATAAAAGACTAGCTTACAAAAAATGTATTTGTATATATATTATACAATAAGGTTCTATTGTAAAATATTGTGTTTTTAAATTGTCTATTAAATATTCATTTTGATTGAAACTGAATTAATCATAATTTTAAGTATCAGATATTAATTATATGCATTTATAGCGACATCAAATTTCACCTATTTTGAATTTGAATTTAGATTACAAAGTGCATCTCAAAAATTCAATGAATGGAAGTATAAAAACAAAATACCTAACTCACCCTCAACATAACATTCATTAGCAACAATAGATATATGATGTTGATAAAAGTGCTGGAATGAATCAAAGAAAACCTTTTTTGGAAAGGAACAAAACACAGATTTACACATTATCAGATTTTGGCATATCTGCTAAACATGTGCCCTTGATAATTTTAGATATGAGGAAACAAAGGAAGGCTCCAGATCATTTAAGTATAGTGGATGTGGAATAACAGTTACACAAAGTGGGGCTAAGAAACAGCATGCATTGATTGTACTATGTACTCCATGTTATCGACTTCACTTTGCACTCATGCACATTTTTAGGGAAACATGTCGATGTCAGCAGTAAATGCTTCAGAACAACTTTGTAGAATTCAGTATTGGCAATTTTCTCTTGCAGGACTAAATCTTAGATCATGCAGTTGCTGTTGAATGCAATCCAGAATTTCTTGATCCTGAACTTCTATTGTGATTTCTTTCTGTCACAGGAGGAAGCTGGTAAGCCCGATTCCATTCCTTGATTGACTATTTTGACTCCATATTCCATTGTTTATTGAAAGGTTGAATCTTCTGTAACATGTCAATAAAATATTAACTGACTGAGCGCCCAGGATGTATCTGTCATGTTGCAATGAACCGGACAAATAGTGGCCTAGATGGCAGAAATATGTAAGAACTTTTCTGCTAAAAAGCTTCCAGTGAGGTATTTCATATGTTGCAGAGTTTTCATCAGAAGCGGCCATGACGTATTTTTGCTTATAGTAGGCTCCATTTTCTTTTGCTTTCCCTCTAATAAGTGGATTGTTTGATCAACCTTAATGCTTCCAAACAAATTCATTGAATTATTTTCTTTGAAAATTAAAACAAAGTCTGAGTTTCATGCCAAATATCTAAAATCGCTAAGATTCAACTTTAAAATTTAATAATCTTTGAATTTGATATTTTAGAAATGAAATGCAAGAGTTAATCAGTACATATTATTTTCAATTTTTGTCCCTAAGATTATTAAATTAGGTGATTTTATTACCACAAAATTTGTAAATCTCTATAGGATGATTAATTTTAATAACCTATTTTTTTCCAAAAAAAGTGTTAAAAAATATATCCTGATAATTTTGATAATCATTGTTTTATAAATTTTGATAATTTTTCGATTTTTATTTTTGATATATAAATTTGTGACATTAATTATATTAAAAGGAATTTTTAAAATAAAATTTATTGCAAGCCCACTCCATCTCAAAGAAAGTATAAAATGTTTATCTCATTTATATATAAAAAAAGAGAAAGTTGAATATATATATATATATATATATATATATATATATATATATATATATATATATATATATGATTTCTGTAATATTTTATGATTAGAAAAGCAAATCTTGTTGTCTGTATTATTTTGTTTCTATCATATTGATACAACTATATTGGTTTGTAATGTAGTAAAAGTTATAAATAACTTTGAAAAATTGTAATGTTTTGAAATTATTAAAATATTTTCATTCACAATATATTTTTCATATATAAACTATATTTTTCATTTTAAGTGATAAATGAAAAATATAGTTTTTTAGTTTACTATTTTAATTTTCTTTTATAGATTATTAAAATAAGTAATTTATAATTTCTAATTATTTTAACTCTCCATAAAAGAAAATTAAAATAGTAAGCAAAAATACTATATTTTTCATTTATCATTTAACTGAAAAATATAGTTTATATATGAAAAATATAATGTGAATGAAAATATTTCAGTTATTATAAAATTAAAATTCTGCTAAATTATATATGGTACCTAAATTAGTACATCATAAACAGGTGAACTGATTTCACATGTCACAATGTGTTTAAAGGTCACAATGTGTTAATATAAATGTCACAATGTGTTAATAATGTCACAATGTGTTAATATAAATGTTTTTAAAGCTTAGTTATTTAGAAAGTATTTATAAATTCTACTACAAAAAGCGTTATTTAGAAAGTATTTATAAATTCTACTACAAAAAGCATTAACACCTAGACCCTAAAGCATTAACACATTTTTCACTTAATTATTACTCATTTCATTTCCTTAAAACTTTGCTAATTTAATGATTACAGACAGTTGAATATTAAAGTATGAGGCATTAAATTTATTTTCTCTATAATTTTATAAATATTAGACAATCAACAGTACTATTTTAAACTGTTTCCCATATACCTCCCATATATATTTCAGGAGTTCGTTTTGAGGAAGATGACTCATCACACGTATGGCTTCCTGTATGATTAGTGGTGTTTCCAGTTAGTTACAGAAGGAATGAGAGGTTGTTTACTCTTGTAAAGAAAGTTATTTGATTGTTCTTGTAGAAGTAGACATATGATAAACTACTTTCTCACTATGTTTCATTGTTACTCTCTTTCAGAAGTGCATTATCCTCTCGTGAATGATTTTTATATCTAAAATAAATACATTTTAATATTTATGAATGAATGGCTAGTGACAGTTAAGATGAAGTTCCTCTTTTAACTTCTGATAACATATTTTCTTCCCAGTTGGAAGAATCTGACATTGATGATATAAATTATGGCAGACAATGGTGTCCAGTGAATGACAAAACTCCAGCACCACCACGTTTACCTTTCAAATTTTTTAAGTTATTTATGAATGACTCTTTAATTGTTGCGATTGCAAAAAATTTAATATGTATGTTGATAATTATTTACAAGGGAATTCTCTTAACCCAAATACAAGATCACGTCAGTGGGATACTACTGACGTTCAGGAAATGAAAATTTTTCTTAGTCTTTTGCTATTACAGGGAATAGTAAAAAAACCTGTAGAAAATTTTTTGTGGTCAAAGCGCCCAACTATAAGTACTCCCTTCATTTGCTCAGTAATGAATGTAAAGCGATAGAGCCTTATAATGAAATTTCTTCATTTTTTCAAAGGAAAATTCCAAAGAACCTTAGGAATATATGCAATATATTGGATTCAGTGATAGAAAGCTTTAAAAACATTTATATGCCATATCGTGACATGTGAAATCAGTACACCTGTTTATGATGTACTTATTTTAGGTACCATATATAATTTAGCAGAATTTTAGTTTTATAATAACTGAAATATTTTCATTCACATTAAACATTTAGATTTGCAACTTAATTTGGAAAAATATAGTTTTTTAGCCTATTATTTTAATTTTTTTAATAGATTTAAATGTGTGAAAATAACTCATTTTGATTGGTCAGGATATGAATGTTTATTAGTATTTATACACTAATTCTTTGATATTAGACACTTAATATTAGAATATTATGCTTAACTTTATTATATATATTATATGTAACATATCATATACTTTTACAATATCAGTCTTACATTCATATTGATATAGATTCAGAAATATAAAAATCTACTTTACATTTATGAATGTTTGATGTTCAGTTAATAAAGTTATATAATAAAGTAATAAAACAGTTAATTGTTCATTTCGCATTTCCTGTATGCATTAATTACAACTAAGTAGTTTTATATTGTAATTTCTATAACATGGGTATTGTCAAATCAAGTTTTATATAAATTTGGTTCTACATTTGCATACTTTTTAACTTTTCATAAATTCTTTTTAATTGTATTTCATTTTTTCATAAATATTGGATAACAATTGTCCTATTTTTAATGTTCTAATAATTTATTTATCATTTAAACTAAATTAGGAATAAAAATTTGATAATCTCTTAGCATAATTCTTAGTAAATATGGAATAATTTGTTTTATTTTATAAATTTTATTTTTAGATGCATATCTCTGAGATGAAAACTTAATAATCTCTTAAAATTCATAGTTTTGATTTGTTTCATTGATTAAATTATTCTACATATACTTTTTTCTAAGATGTTTCAGTTCAATCCCTCCCTCCCATATGCTAAGTGTATGTTTATTAACAAAATTAATTTGTTTTTTTATAATTCCTTTAAAGTATATTATATATGATTGATGTAATTAATCAATTACTTTAAATAAAATGATTGAATATTTTTTATTTGTATAATTGATGATGTCTAATGATTTGCTTATTGTATATTTATTTTTGTGCTACCATCATTACTCATGCATTTTTAACAGTGCAATAATTTTGATGCTATCATTTATCATTTTCTGTTTGATTATTATATTATCTTCAATATACCTTTTTTTTTTTTACTAGTAAGATTATAAATAATAAATTATATTGCTTATGTTATCAGTCTTTTTAAAAATTTAGAAAGATAATGAAAATTAAGAATGATTACATCAGTGAAAATAAATTTGAAATTTTAAAAGATTTATTATCTTGTGATAATTAAATTTTAACTACAAAAACTGCTTTTATTTCATTTTGAAATAATATTAGCTGAATATTGATTGCATAAAATTTCATTTTGCATTTTTATTTATAGTTAAATGTGGAAAAATTGCTTTATAAATTATAGAAATACAAGTATAGGGCTAAACAAAACATTATTTTTAAGATATATTTATTAATCGTTAGTAAGATTTAAAATACAAACAGAAAAAAAAATTTCAAAATACTATATTTTATGGCATTAGGAATTAGTAATTATCACAATTTTTTAATGTGATTTCAGCATGCCACTTAGAATTTTAAACTATTTTTAATTAGCTTTATGACTGGCAGTAAAAATTTTAAGGCTAATAGGATTAATAGCATAACGATTTGAGAAAGAAAATTTTCATATTAAACATTAACCTAAAAAAATGTACAGTTTATTAATGAAAAACTAACAATAAATGCTAAGAAACACATTTATATCAAAGGGAATAATAAAAAGAAGAAAAGAATTTTTCGATTTTTATTCTAGATAAACAAGTTTGTGATATTCATCATTTTAAAATAATAATTCTGTTTCAGTCCTTTGTAAATAAAATTTTTTGCAAGCCCTACCCATCTCAAAAAAGGTTTAAAACATACAAATAAGTTCTTGTATTATAGAAAAAATTTTTTTTTCGTTTTTATAAATGCATCAAGATAATATTTTTACAAAAGAAACTATGTAAGCTAATTCAGAGTTTAAGACTTAATATTGTATGTAACAATATTAACTAGTAAAAATAAAATTATAATGTTATTCTGTGATAAAAAATAAAATATAGTTCTTGAAATGTAAATAAGGAAATTGATTTTGAATTTAAATAATTTTTGTAATTTTCCATTATTCAAAATTTTAAAAAGTTTGAAATAACTGTTCTTTGAAATGTTTTATTTGAAATTCTATATTACTTGTTTAAAAATAGGAGGCTTATACCATTCATGCTTTTTATAAAATTAAGATTCCTATTTTTTACTAAAATAGGATAAGCAAACCGAATAATCACAAACAGTTGAATATTGAAGGCTTATGTACTAAAATTACTTTTCTAAAATTTTTACAAGTATTCAACAATACTATTTCAAACAGCTTCCCATGTACATGAGAGGAGTTAGTTTTCAAGAAAATAGCTCATCACACATGTGTCTTCCTTTATGATTAAGGATCAGGGATGTTTCATTTTAGTCATGGAAGGAATGAAAGGGGAGTATGTTTATTTATGTAAATTAAGATTTTCAACTATTCTTAACAGATAAGAAAATTAATTAATTCCAGTTCATTTTTGAAGTTAAACAATTCTAAAGTTCAAATCTAAAATCGAGAGACTCAAATTCTGAAAAGAAATTAAGTATAAGAAAATATTTGGAACTTATATTGTATATAATTTCATATTTAAAGAAAAACAAATTTTTCATAAAAATATGACTGGAATATTTCTTATGAATGATGATAAAAGAAGTCTCTAATTATAAAACAAAAAATTTGCTTAGAAAATTAAAAATTCTCACTTATACATCAAGTCTCTTTAATTAGGAAACTTTATACATTAGAGATATATTATAATTATATTGCAGTTCTGTATTTGAAATATTATTATATTACAAATGCAAGACAGTTTTGTAAAAATATTTTTATAATGAAGTTAGAAGAATCTTTTTGTACATAGTTAAATATTACATAAATTTAAGTGTAAATTAATAGAAAAAAACTCATTATAATTTTATTATTTTTCTTTATATACCACTTTTGCCAAACTAAGTAGTAATGAGTCTTTTTTTTAATTTTTAATTACATAAATTTCTGTTCATATTAGCCAGAATAATATTTGAAAAACAACTTGCATAATTCAGCTGTGGAAATAAATAAATCTGCCATTTATATTGGAATAAATTGATTGTAACGGTTTAAACTATTTAGTATATGCACAGAAACATATTTCAATTCAGTTTAATGAATATTAATTTTCATGCTCTTTTTTACCAAAAATTATAGCAAATGATATTTTATCATCGAATATTCGGTTTCAAGTAAAGAAAAATCAATCAGCTTATAAATTTAGGCCTTAACACTTTTAAGTAAAGTATTACATTTACCAACCAAGAAACTACCACAAATAGTATTTTTTTTAATTATGAACCAAAATTGTTAAAGTATAAAATAATAATTATAAATAAATTTCTAATTCATTTCGATGTTGAATTCTAAAAATGTATAAATAGGGTAGATCAGTTTTGTTACATGTACTGAGAATGTTGTAATATTAATGGGACTTAAAAATATTTGTTTACTTGAGTTAAATAATTAATAACTATCTATTTCAGTAATTTTTTAAAATAGAATTAATCTGAAAGAATAATGATGTTTGAATAAGTTCAGTTACTTCAACTGTACATTCTCATGTTACATATCTTTAGAGTTGTTATACCAACATATTGTAGGAATATGCTATACCAGTAAATATTTTCGAATCCCCATAAAGTCGACCAAAATTATTAACTCTAAGAATTGGGAAAAATTGATTTCTTGATTGAATGAAAAATGTAATAAGGATGTCAATGTTTCCATAAAATGCATTTGTAAAATTTCAAGAAAAAAAGGTAGTCACATTTATTAAAAAATTAATTTTACTAATAATTTTTAATGTTGATAATTCAAATTTTTTCTATTTCATCTGAGTCCTTCGCAGTAGTATATTAATTAAATTTAATGAGAATAAATGTATTAATTATTTAAGTGATGCTTTCTACACAATTGCAATTTAGTACAACACTAGAAATTTTTTTCAAATTTTAAATACATCTTTTTGTTTATTAAAAATAATTTTTTAGCAATATCTTAAACTTATTATAAGTAAAAATATGTTATAAAAGTAACAAAAGACCTTATAACATTGTTTTATGATGTTATAAGGTCGGTATGCTGTAAAAAATATACAAATTAAGAAGTAAAATCAAGTTTTATCAGCAGTATCAAAATTTTATTAATTTAATTTATATATAACTGTGATAAGACAAGTTTATCTAAATATATTTTAATGAACAATAGTACACGAATGAAAATGAACCCCTTTCTATATTTTTATTTAATAATATCAGGCTTAGCAACTTCAAATATATTAGTATAAGATGAAAATAATTTTTCACAGACACGGTATAAATCAAAGATTTCTCAAAACATTAAACATGGATCCAAATTGAAACGTTTATTTAAATTGTTTTGTAAGTTTTTTAGTGTCATGTTGAATTTTTAAAATTCAAAACTTTTAGATAAATTAAAAAGCTTTAGTGAATTTCTTTGAAAATAACATTTTATAAAATATATAAAAATAATTAGATCTTTTTTATTTTCATGGCAAAAACTAATCACAATGATTGCTACTTACAGTTAAAATATTGTAAAAATTTGTATGTGCTATTAAAATTATGATCATATAATATGACAAAATGTATTTAAAACTTAGTTTGTGTAGTGATAATAAAAATTTTAAAAATATTTGCGTCATTCAAAAAAAAAAAAAAATTCTACCTTGCAAAAAATATTAAGTTAACTACAAATGATGCAATATATCTAAATTTATGGACAATATATTAAACAAGTTTATTTAATCAAAACTGCATAAAAAAATCCAAGCCATAATAATTTAAGGATAATGTATTTCATATTATTCAGTAGGTCAACATAAAAACACTGAGAAATTTCTTCATTCATTCCAAATTACACTGAAAATATTTATTTTACTATTTACTTTCTAAAAATTATACAAAAATAAGTGAGGTATACATTTTATTTTTAACCACACTGTTATTTGGATATACAATTCATTCTAGCAAACTGTTAAATACAAACAACCCTATATAGGGTTGGTAGTGATAAATGACACCCTCTTTCCCCAAATTCACCACTGTGACAGTTCTCAAAGGGTAGAAAATATTCCCAATATGAAAGGGAAATAGTCAACCATTTTTGACTAGCTCGATAATGTAGGTAAAGAAGAAAAAGTACTACCTCTGGTTTTGAAAAGGAGAAAATTTTTGCATATTGTAATTTTCTGAACTGCTCAGTCGGTTAAGCAATGTGTATTCGTGTCTTTTTTTTTTTTCTGCTTATCACACAATGCATGCAGCACAAAACAGGAACAGATTTTGCATTTTCCCTAATCTTGATGAATGATGGTGCTAATATTGTCCTTGCTGATTCCTGATTCCAACAGTTTCCATATCAAAGACAATCAGTGATTGTTTAACTAGATTTTTCACACTTACTTAATGTTTTTATTGTCATGTTGATGATTGAATTGAACATGTTTGTTATCTCCAATTTCTTTTCTCTCCCAAAATATCTTCAATCAATAAATTTATGAGTTACTGAATTTTTGATGCACCTTGTATAAGAGAAATTGACTCACTAGTTAAAAGTAGTTTGTTAGAAAATTGGTTTATAAAAGCTTAGTATTTTACACAAAAATTTAGTTTATTAACAAAAACAAATGAAATCCATAAAAACAATTTATAGAAAAACTCAATTTTGAAATTTTAAAATATATTGTATGTAATAGATTTAAATATGTGATATGTCCATTGGCTTATAATTTTGTACATTTTCCCAGTGCCCGTTGATGTTCTCTTTATGAAGTATCTCCTAACTGTAATTATTGACGCTATAGAATTCAGATGCTGATTGTGCTCTGCGGTGACTTTGGGAACAGTTGTTTTCTTTTTATACATTACAATTATTTAATACTCGTCGGTCTCTTTCACTCAGCTTCTCCATCCGTTCATTATTTTGCTTTGCTGATCTTGTCTTTCCACGCTGTGTATATGCTGTCATGACTTTAGACACTGTACCTCTAGAAACGCCTAAAAACTGGGATGTTCCTGTCACTGTTGCTCCAGCTAGTCGGGCTCCTACAATTTGGCCTCTCTGAAAATCTGTGAGGTCTGACATTTTACACTTCTGACAGAAATACAAAACGTAGACAACTCTGCTAAAGCTCTGTCATATAACCTAATATATGTATTTTTTATAATAAAAAAATTCTTGTAGCTAAGATAATATTTTTAATCTTACGAAGCGAATTCTTAAATGTCCCTTTTATTCACAAGTGTTTCCATTATTTTGATACTCACCTGTATGTGTGTGTGTGAATATGCATTATACAGTTGTTTATTATGTATTTTTATTATATTTTAATGTTTCATTGCCATTTTTTTCTATTATAGATGCTCATAAATTTGCAGAAATGTGATAAAATTAGGAATTAAAAATCACTACTGATTATGTCTGATAATTGGATACACAGATGAATTTATCTCTTGCTCTTTTAATACAAACAGAATAATTTATTCAATTATATTTATCATTGTATTAGATGATGCTCAAGAATAAATATTTTTTATAAATTTTTAACCATAGATTGTTGTTAAATATTTTCTTTATTATGTTAAAAGTTTTATTGCGAACTTAATGGGTGCACATATTGTATAAAAGATTGTTAATAAAAAATATTTTACATTTTCCCCTAGAATTATTGTATCTTTTATTGAAGTAAAATTAAATCATGCAAATCATTTTGTAGAATCCCAGGAATGTTTCTTAATATAAGATCTAAAAATATTAGTTACATAAAAGATACCTATAGCACTTTAAAATCCATTCTGAATTATTGACCACTGTCAATAAAATGGTTTAACTATCAAAATTTAATATTGAGATATCAAGTCATAATTATTCAGAGAATAAGTTAGTTTTAATACTGTCCTTATTAGAATAATTGGTAAAATGTTTTGGTGGTTTCTTCTAGATATACATGTGTAAAAATTTGCTATTCTAAATCAAAATGAAATGTATATATGAGATTATACTTGTTAAATATAATTTTACTTGACATTTCCTTTTTCTAAAGATGTAGGATTTAATTATTTTCTGACTGTATTTATGATCAGCTAAAATTCTTATATAGAAGGTAAAGCTAATGACAGAATTTAAAATGTATTGATGAAATTAATGAATAATAGAAATTATCTTATAAATATTTTTTAAAATATTGTTCCAAAGACCAAAATGTTCCAAAATGAGTACAGTTTGTAAACTGTTTGTAAGCTATCATAAATGACATTGCTGTATTTTTATTAGGATATGGCTATAAAAATTATAGAGGTTACTGGTAGTTTTAAAGGTAAATATTAATTTCTTGTTGTTTTACTTAGGAATATAGAACATTGATTGTCTACGTAATTTATCACGTTGGACAAATTCAAAATTCTGTAATTTCATCTACAGATGAATCTATAGGCTATTGCTTTAAAATTATTATTTTATTTGCAGAATAAGAAATAGCTGCAATTAGTGTATCTATTTATATTATGGCATTTGTGAAAACTTTGATTATTGAGAAAATAGTGTAATAGCTCAGGCACTGACCTCATTACTTGTGTTCAACTTTATAATGTGTTATTAATTATTATTACATTTTATAATCCTATCACTTTTCTTGTCGTCTAAAAGAAAGGCAATACTATCTGAATCAGTTATACAAGGTGTGTTTATTATAAGTGTTTATTGAATGTGGATATAATATTTAAACTATGTTTACATATAAATTAGGAACCACATTATCTATAACTTTTTTCTGTAGTTGCGTAAACCTTTATACTGTTCTTATGATGAGAATCAATCACAGATATCATAAAGTCAAGCATTAGAAAAAAAATATTTTTGTATTTCTTTGGAACTTATTTTTATATTCAATAACATGGATATTTTCATTTAGAAAAACAGATATGGGAAGATTTAAAATATTCATTTATATCATTTCTTTAATTCTATATTCTCTCTTTCTTAAATTTTTCAAAATGTTACATGTTAATTCTATATCTTAATTTTTTAAGGTTCACGCTGTAATTGCTTCACATGGAGGTTCTACCAATTTTTGATTTTGAATAAATTATTTTATAAATAGTTTTTCTTTTCTATTACAGGTGTCCAAATATTTATTGTAAGACAGTGTAGTATAACTGATTTTTTTTAAAAAAAATTTAATAATTTTCAAAACTAAGCAATATACATTTTAACAATAAAATACATTTCTTGTGTTAGTCTTTAAATAAAAGAAATGGGTTTTTTAAGAAGAAATAGTTGTTATTTGTATTGGGCATGTTTTGTGTTTATCTTACATTAAGACGTTTGCTGTCAAGCGGTGGGCCGAAAAGGGATTTTATTACTAATGTATTCAAATGTCTTGGAAATCTGTAAATGGGAAGGAATGAAAATTTATTATTTTATATCCTTGAAATAAATTATTTAAACTCTGAAAGTTTGAAATTTGCAGTAAAATTTAATTTTTAATTTCTACAAAAATGAGATTTTTATACTTAATCTAATTTCATATTGTAAGGAAATTTAATAATTAAAAAAAAAATAAAATAAGGAAATTTCGATTAATCATCAGAGACAATCGATATCTTAATGATTAGCTGAAAAATCTTATAACAGAAAAACCACAATCAACAATTATCTCTCAGTCATTACATTTGAATATGTAGGGTGTTAAAAATACACCTATCTTACTTTGCAGATGGATACTTTTCAATGATAACAATATATTGTAAAAAGTATAATTAATGCACTTTTTCAATAGAACTACATCGTGCTAATCCTTTGATGAGTTCATTCTTGAAGAAACGATGTTTCGCGATAATATTTTGTAAATGAAGAACGGGTAGAAGAATCGCTGATTAAAATAGTGACAGTAAACACCATACACAATACAATAAGTTAAATGAAATTTTACTGTGTTGTATTGTATATGTTATTGGTAGAAACAGTTTGAAAAATGTTTAATTATTGCTTTGTCTTTATTTTTTATACAAAACAATAGACATATCTACGAAATTTTTCAGTTTTGTTCTTAAAAATATGTATTTATTCTAAAAAGTGTGAAAGGATTTTTAAATGTATTTGTGACTAATATATAATCCATTTCTATCTCATTTTTGTAGCCTTTATATACCACTTCATTTTCAGTACATCATTTTTGAATATTATTTTGACAACATAAGGAAAATAGTTCTTGGAATGTAACACTAAAGAATAAAAATTTCGAAGTCATTTTCACATTCCAAAATTTTGATCCTAGGTAAAATATGGGTTATTTTTTTTCCCCACTATTATTCTTGGAATTGTCTTGCATTCGAAGTTTCATTTCAAATGGTTCTACTCTTCAATTCCAGTATTGAAGAAAAATAAAGAACTCATTCTTACAATATAAAAAGAGATTTTATATGGATTCTTTTGATGCAGTCTGAAGTTTGTGAATTCTTTTGGACTGTAACTGTCTTAGTGATCACTCACTGTCAAAAAGAATGAATTCTATCTTTTCCATTTGAGAAAGGATTTTATTTCACTTTTTTACAATTTATTTTCAGAAATTTAAATGTAATTTGGCTTGAAAATTAAAATTTTATAACAACTAAAATTAATTTTTGTAACCCAATTGAAACACATTAATTAAAAGATAAGTAAAATGAAATTTGACGAGTTATGTAAAATTTGTTTCAATAACAAAAATCAAATATTACTTAAAATATAAGCACAAATAGATTATTTAACATTATTTAGATATTTTCAGTTAGCAAATGTCTCGCTCTTCCTGCAATATATATTTAATTATTTTAAGATTTTTGAAAAACTTTATTAAACACTATTACTACTTTATTTCCAAACATAATAATAATTCTATCAACAAGCTAATAACAGAGCAGCGGCAACTACAAAAAACTAATACATAACAAAAAGTATATATTAGGTTGGGGAAAAAGAAATCCATTATTTTTACGTGAACTTTATGTAACTTCTTTTAGATTCCCTTTGTAAAAAGGTTTAAAACAGCTTTCATGTAGATTTTTAGGTCTCGCTCGTTAGGACTGCTGACATGCTGTTAACTTCGATCATTTTTGATATTTTATAGACATTTTCGACGATGCTGTATCCACATGCGAGATGCATCTCTAGCATCAAAAATACCTGAACGGAATCGACAAAACAAAAATTGTACGCAACTGGTTGTTACAGTCTTATATAGAACGATAAACACCTTTCACAATTTTAGCCACCCGGCTATCTTTTTCGCCGTTACAAGAGAAAATGTATCGAATTTTCTGTTTGTTGTCTTCCATTTTTAAAACCTTGTACTCGTAACTGAATTAATCAAACAAAAAACCGCAAGAGGATATTTTAGTGTCAAATGTCACCTTTCCAACGAGCATAAATCTGAAATTGTTTGATAGATACCTCACGAGATATCGATCACTACAGACGACAACCGAAAAAATAATGGATTACTTTTCCCCCAAACTAATATTATCGGAGAAACTCCTTTGTTAAGCCTAGCGTCATCCACCTTAGGTTTTACAGAAACAGTAGCAGTAATTATAGCCGCTACAATACCAATTTCAATTACATAGACGAAAAAT
>JAPDSC010113042.1:0-16608 GCA_026290005.1 Latrodectus geometricus
AATAATTCAGGAAATTAAAAATTTGCATTTTTATGCTGCGTGCAAAGCAATTCTTAATTAATATTTTGATAACATAATTTCGCATATTTATTATACATATTATTATTTTCACGTGTTACAATTTCATTCAAGCTATCATATAATCGTTTTAATGTTGTTAATTGATCACCAATGATATTGAAAGTATTCAAGCTAAACAGACTATGAGTATAAGTATTGTAATTTATTTATTTGTTAACGCAAAAAGAGTACTCATAATTTTTTTAGTGAAAGATCATTAATTTCTTAAGCATTTAAGGTCTAAAATTACATTTTACTGAGACATTTATCAAATAAACTTTCATCTAAGTTCTGTATCCTCTTAAAATCTTTGAATTTATGCATATATAACGTTTATAATTTCATTGGTTAAAAAAATAAATTTCCCTCATAGTTGTTTTCTTAATAATTTTGCACTACATTAATTCAACTTTACTTGAAAGTAATTTCACGTTTTAAGACTTCTTTGATAATTTTTGATTCTGGAAATATTTAATACTTTATAAATAACATCTATCTGTATCTAGGTGTTTACATTTTATGCATTATTAAACACAGATTACTATTTCAAATCAACAAAATATTAAAATTTAGGAGAATAATATCAAATTAAAAAATCCTGTATCCGTTCATATTTTGTAATTATTATTCTTTGCAAGCAAGTGTTTATTTTTAGCCTGTCTAACAGAAACATTATAATGGTTTAATGCTATAATATTCTTTCTAGGAAAACATTTCTCAGAAAATACGATTTTCGTCTAGATAATAATACTTTAAAGGAAAATGATAGTAACGTACTTTGTTTTATAAATATGAACATCCAATATAAATCAACTATATTACAGTTTATATTACCTAATATTTGCTATTAAATATTAAATAAATGTTTTAATGATGGCTTATCATAACTATACATAATTACTATTAAATAAATAGGGATTGTATGTAAATTTTAGCTTTTTATTTGCTTTCATAAGCCAAACTTCAGCTTTTTATAATCAAATTTAATAAATGTTGTTTTTAACTAACATATGAAACTTGACAATTAATACTAAGAAACAAAAACTTAAGAAAATAAAATTTCATTCTGAAATTCACACGTATATAGCACAAAGTACAAACAAAATAATTTTTAATTACAAAATTTTAAAAATGGAGAAGTGTTTTTAATTATGCTTTTAAAATTTTAAGAAACAATAAATACGTTGAAGTAGATTTTCTCGCAAAACTTACTACTTTTTCAACTTTTTACATATAAAATAATTTTCATAGGTTTAATAAATTTAACATATCATGTATTTATATATAATTTTCCATTTAACTTTATTTGACACTACTTATTAATTGCAATATTTCAAGAACTATGCACTGTAAACTTCTTAAGAAACTTAAAAATTAAAATTCTTTCAATCTCTTGATATGTTTTTATTATAAAATTTAATTTCGAAATTCGTTGTGGAAAGTAACTTCTTATTGAATGCATTACTTTTTACTAATAAATTCAATTATGAAAAGTTAATTTGTGTATTTAAGCAAAAATTTTTTATTTAAAACTAAGCAAATTTGCTTTAATTACTTCATGCAAAGAATTACAGAATTTCATTTTAACATTAAAGTTGTTTATCATATAATTAAAAAGAAAGGTTTATTATAGTTTTATCACGAAACATATCATTATGTTCATTACAAAATTTTACTATGATCAAAATAAAGTATTTCGAAATTATTTTCATGCATATTTGACAGTAAAAAATTCAACTATTAAGAATAACAATAAAACAAATGTAGGTATCAAACAAAAATCCTTAAATGGATGCTGAGATAAGCTAATTTTCATAGCTTTATTTTGAGCTAATCAACCATTTAGCATGGTGAATAACTTAAACCAAGCCCGAAAAAAATCCGGAACAATAAAGGTTTTCCTTCTGAACTTAACAATCAAATAAAACCAGTAAAAATGTTACTTTTTCAAATATTTAAAAACTCCAAGGCAATAATAATTTTAAACTTTGATTAATGCATATTAAATGAAAGTGTTATTTTAAAAAATAATACTTTCATTGAACATGGATTTTATGGACCATTAAGAATTGAATATGGACAATTAAGGATGTTAACTAGTGTAGTTTTTTGTGTTTTAAAGAATGGAGAATCTTTAAAAATAAACATATTAATTTTACACATTCATAAATTTAGTATTTTTTTAACATAACAGAATATTAAAATATGTGTCGCAAACAAACTTTAAATTTAAATTCAGCAATTTTCATAAATAAAAACCTTTCTTATGCACTTATAGGTGATTATATTTATCAATCTCATTTCATGCAGATATTTTCTCATCTTTTTCTATACTGCATTGTGTACTTGACAAGATACGCTAATTAAGATGGATTACTGAGCCACCTAATTTGGAAATTCAGAACACTTTTTATCCTATTTTAATGTTAATTCGAATAACTTTGAGATACAAAATAAAAAGATATAATATATTGTATTCAAACGAAACTCAATTTGAAAGAAATATTTTCTAAATTCCCATCAAGTAACAATTATTGCTTAGATGCAAAATGCTTTCATGAACGCTGAAAATTAAACAACTTAGAGATTTTTAATACCTTTTTCTGCTTTAATTATGTCATTAATTAAAAATTTAAATATGATTAATAATTCTGGCTCTTTTTGGTCATTTTTTACGACAATGCTCTTATTATATTGTCACTAGAGTGGAATAAAATTCATAATCTGTCATGGTGTTTGACTCAAATAAAACTATTTTAAGTTTTGGATTTAAATAAAATGATAAAATGGATTGGTTTATGTAATTAATTCATTAATTATAATATAGAAGTTCATATGACTCTAAATGAGTGTAAAGAAGCTCTTTAATTTTGAAAAACAATCTACCAATTAAGTTGAAACTTAGTATGCTTAAAAGTTATGTAAAGTAATTTATTTTAATTTGTAGAACCATTCCTACTAAGGAATATAAATGGACTGTATCTTAACAAAAACATTTATTTAACACAACATTAAAAAGCAATAAAAAAAACTAAACGGTTGGGCCATCTGTCCCCTTCCACTATTGTAGCTGCTCTCTTGTAAAATTACACAAGCAACTCCTTCACTTGAATAAGTGAGGGAACCATCTATATTACTATTGAAGTCTTAACAAAATATAATAATTTTGTTTACAATAAAAATGTAAGAGAAATTTTCATTTATTTAACTGATTAGAAATCAATTAAATTTAATTTTTAATGCGATTGATCCTTTCTGCTGATAATATTCACAATTTATTACTTAAAAAATTTTATTTACCTATGACTTGTTTTGTTTTCTAATTCTTTATACGTCACAATCTATTTTGAAGGGATTACAGTTTATAAAAAATTCTCTTATTTATGTGACAAACAATAAAAAATGAATAGATCCAGATACTCAGACGAAAAGTGAAGTATACTGTACCAAATTAATTCTGAGAAAAGACAGTAAGAATTTAACATGCATAAACTCTCTTAGAAAAGTTTTAGCAATCAACGGAACATAAACAAGATATATTTTATCGTACTGGTTTCCAAAGCTAGATCATGGTTTTATATTGTGAATTGAATAAGTTTTTTTTCATAAGAAACATACTTGATATAGTTTACCACAATATCCATAAATAGTATGATAGTAATTTTAGTGATTTCATCCTGAAATTTTGATGATTTACTTCGATGTTTATATGGTTGTACATCAAAGTAAATATATGATAATATTAATGTTAAATAATGTAACACTTGTAAGTCATTTTTAAAGGCATTGCTCGATACGTTTTTAATCAGAAATCTTAAAAGTTATTTATTTACCCTTTTAAAATAAATTCTTTTAACAGCTCCTTTTTGATGATAATCTAAATTATTTCTTATATTTCGTAATTTCTGTAACACTGATACATAAGCTTTTATTACCTTTGTCTCAAACAATATTTAGTTATCATAAGAAAACTGTATCAGTGCAACTTGAATTCTGCATTAAAAGTTCTTTAATACACATACTTTTCTTAAATTCCATTAGTAAAGAAGTATAATTGATTTGTACTGACCAATACTGGAAAACATTTCAAGATTATTTTATTATTTTAAGGCAATAATCAATTCACAATCCCATCTGGTTTTATGTATTTTATTAATAGCATTTTGCTTCAAAAGTTTTGTACGTTTTGAATCGTACAATAATTTAAACTAAAATAGTTTCTTTTGCATAAGAGATTTTACAAATATCTTGCTTTGTAAAAGAAACATTGGATTCTTTCCTACGTCAAAATGATTTTTTTTCTTTTTAATGAGTAGATGAAAATGTTTTAAAAAAATTTATTTCGGAAATTAGTTATATATCACAAATTATCTGCGTTGTAACTTTTCTAATTCTTACATCTTATACTTTCATAAAATAAGTTCAGTTTGCTTAATATCATTTTAATTTCATATATATACATATATATATATTTATTTATTTACCTTGAAAAATGTAAAATTTAAATAATTTGACACATACAATAATTTGTATAATAATTATTAATGTCTATTTAAATAATTATGAAAAATATTTGAGTGATGAAAGTTAAGAAAATCAGTGTAAATGCTTTGGCCTAACCATCAGGTTAAATACAATAGTTAAATATCCATAGATTTTGCAGATTTTTATTTTTCAGATTTTTATTATTATCCTTGAGATTTTTAAATTATATTATTTTTTATTAAGTGCATACAATTGACTGTAGAGTAATTTAATTTTTATCATTAATTATTTGTAGCAGTTTGAAAATATTTATGGTATTTTGTAAATTTATAGCTAAACATTCGGTTCATTTCTTTTATTTAAAAATTAGAATTAAATACTTAATATTAAAACATTAGTTAATCACATAATAAATCATTTTTAATAAAATTTCAAATTACTAACTGGAATTTTCAAAAGAATAATATATAAATATCTTATTTTAATTATTTTTATTTATTATTAAAAGTATAATATACACAAAACAATATATACTAATTATGAAAATCATTTTTCTGTTATTAATTTTAATAACAGTAAAGTGAAATTACAAATATAGTTTTGAAACTTCAAACAAATAGCAGAATATTATTTCCTAAATTATTTTCAAGTGAAAAAATTTAGAAAGATGTTAATAAGTAAAAATGTGCTTGGTGTAATATAAAATTGATTGCAATAATATGAAAATGTATATATTTGTGTTTGAATTTAATATGAAAAATTATATTAACTGTTTCCCCACTCGTTAAAAAAAAGCAATGAAACAAATATACATATTTGTATGTATGTATATATATATATTAACTTTAAAATCAGAAAAAAATTCTTGTTGGCAGTTGAAAATGTACTATTTTTTTAAACTTTATAAATTGTTTAAAATTAGATTCAAAATCAGCTTCATAATTTATAAAATATATACGTACTTTGTCAAATAAACGAAAAAAAATTTAAAAACAATAATTGAAATCCATAAAGGCAATTAATATCAGTTTTGAAAAAATCGCAAAAAGTTATTAATTTTATAGCATATAAAATTATATTTACCACAGAAATCTTGTAATTTAGTCAGATTTATTATTTATTTTTAGTAAGGAAATATATTATAACCTATTTCGAACAAATAAACTTTTATTTAATACTAAAATAAAATTTTCTTTTTCAATGACTTTATGAAACGATTAAAGTTTCACCATCATGTGGTTTTCATTTTTATCATAAAAAGCTAATTATATATAGCTTCTATAAATAAATATTAAATATATAAATTTTTAAAGATAAGAAAATATATAAGATATATGAATTGTCTTAGTTTTTGAGGATAAATAATTTTTTTATCGTTATCTAAAATTAAATATTAATATACATTTTCATATTATAACTAATTAAATAAAGTTTCATTTTCTTGTTTCTTACAAAGAAAATTTAATTAAATAGTGGAATATTCCCCCCCCCCCCCTCCTTTATTTATTTGCATATTAAATCATTTATTTAAGAATATTTATCTTGCTCGGAGAACTTAAATCAACCGCTATCATCACTAATTTCTGTTAAATCGTTACTTAATCATGAAGAGGAAAAATGGGAAAACTTATATTTTCAGGATAAATAATGCGTAAAAATACATAAATAAATTATGTGATCAATAATAGAATAAAGCTATCTTCGATCATACATTAGATAAATAAGAGAAATATAATAACAAATAATGATTGCAATCTTTGGATTTTCTTAATCTAATCTAAATTTGAAAAATATATAAGGATAACTATATTCTTTCTAAAACTTCTGTAAAACATAAACAATTTGCCATTACTTTAAGAAAAATTTAATTTTTTTCAACTTCCTTATACTGCTAATTATACCTGTAAACATTACAATAGTTTAATATTTTCATTAGCTATACTAATTATATTAATAATATACCACATTTCAATTTATTTATTATTAGTGATAATTGATAATGTGTTTACAATTATTAATAATTTTTTTAATATTCTAAATGTTAAAAATCAATGCTCGTAATTAACTATTAAATTGCGAACCAGAAATATTATAAAAAAAAATAAACTTAAATTAAAGGATTCCTTATTTTATATTAAAGTTTAATTCATTTTGAAGGCTTATAATTTTTCTGGCATATAATTTATTTTGCTGGCTTGAAATATAATTTTAAGGTTCAGAAGAAGTTGTGCAATTACGAAAAAATTTAATGTTATTTTAATTTGGTAGAAACTTCTCATCTTCCATTTGAAATAAATTGTATGTAATATTTGTTATTAAAATAACTAATTGATAATGCTATGATGAAGATATTTCTACTTTACATAGATTTTTTGCAGTTTCATTTCGCTTCTTCTTTAAGATCAGTAAAGTTAAAGGCATCGTCTTGGCGAATGATCACATACTCCCTCACAACGTTGCTAGGGCACTGGGGATTGAGAAAGTTTCCATATTCATTTAAGACGTAGAAATGAGGGGGGGGTTCATGGAGGCGGGGTGGAAAGGAACCTTCTCTGGTTTCTGTCCTATCATCTCAATGTGGTTCATAATTACAAGAATTTTGCTATGATAGATAAATATTGAAAACTCGTCTACCTTAGGCATTGTTCAGGTCTTGACAGCATCACTATTTCTATGTATACAAATATGTTATTAAATTAAAAATTAAGTAAAAGAAATTTAAGGAATGCATACTTTGGATTTTACAATTATAAATGTTTCGCAGAATATATTTGCTAAAACAAAAATCATAGTTTGGAAACTTTTTCATATAAAACATTAAAAGGAAATTAATTTATTATCAATTCAGAATGCTAGATTCGCAAAATTGCATTGTTCAGAATTCTTTTTCTTTATTTGATTAACCGATATGAAAAATAGATTTATATTATTTTGTATTCTCAACTTCAAACTTTACTTCCTTAATTTTATTGTTAAATTAAGTAGCTGCAAACAGCCTAACTAAGTAAGATAAATAATGCATATTTTAATAACTATTTTCCAAATGACGCCTAATGAATTGAATTGCTTTATCATTTCATTTTCCTGAAT
Source organism: Latrodectus geometricus (assembly GCA_026290005.1). Classification (NCBI taxonomy): domain Eukaryota; kingdom Metazoa; phylum Arthropoda; class Arachnida; order Araneae; family Theridiidae; genus Latrodectus; species Latrodectus geometricus. The sequence continues at coordinate 7,636 of JAPDSC010113042.1, forward strand.
TTATCATACATTTATTATTTCTTTTACCATTTATAGACAATTTCACTTATTATAGCTATACCTGTAATAATCAATGAAGTCTTCTTATTGAAATTTTAATTTTCTTTTCAATTCAAAATAAAATTACGTAATTTAATTGATCAAGTAATATAATTTAAAATTCATTTATATTGTGGATCAGTCTTTTATCTTAAGGATTTTGTTCTATTTAAACATGGTAACAGATTTTTTTTTGTATTGATTATTGTTTTTAATGCACTTAACAGAATCATGTTTATAATTAGTATTGTTTTCAAAAAAATATTTTATATATTCAATTATAAGTATTTCTGACTTAAACTATGCACTTGAGAACTTACATAAAAATATACTTGTTGCAATTTAAACTGTTTCTATTAGTAATGTCTAATAATATGGCAAAAGAAACTTAAGCAACATTTTCTGTACAAACAATCTGTACTGAGAGAAAGTTATAAACCTTTAAGCATTGACTTAAGTGCTATTTATATCTCATATTCAATTTTTCAATTTTTTTTTTTTTTTTAAGAAAAATTCCTACAACTAATTAAAAATAATAATTTTTGTGTTGAAACATAAAAAAATATATCTTAAAGGTTATTAAACATGTCAGCAATTACAGAAACAGTATTTTAAAAATTAATCTTACGTCATTTCATCATTCCATTTACGAAAGGTCTCATCTAGGGTCGAAGAATGTCATCAACATAACCATGGATTGTTAAAACTCCACTTATTACAACTAGAGTGGACCATCTATCATAGGCTGTGTCCCCCAGACCATACCGCCTGCTGCGCTGGCAATGTGTCGTACGACAGTGTGTGTGGAAAAGTAACATTCACCAGGATACCTTCACAACCGCATGTAGTTTTCATCAGTCCCCTAAACGAACCAGTTTTTCGAATCTGTGGCATTTCACTTAGTTCTGGCTTGGCCCCACTGCAGACGATGGATTGCGCTGATATTGCGGTGTTATAGGCAATACATGAAACCAGCGCTGCTTGGTTGTCAGATTCACTTCCGCAAGGTGTCTGGAAATGGTTTGTGGAAGAACTGGCACCCCTATATCTGCTTGTATCGTGGAACGAGACACTACGGGATCTACAAGCGCTAGCCACAATATCCATTGATTTTCTCACCTCGTCTCTTCCTGGTCATCACACTCACTACAGTGCACATGGGTACATCTTGAGTCTATTACTCCCAACATGTTCTACGGCATGCTCCAAACATTCGACCTGGTGAGCTTGCGTTTTTCAAGCCAATTATGGGGCCCCTCTCAAACTGACTTAACAGTACGAAATGTTTTCTCACACATTTCCCTGCCATTCTTCATTTGATAAAGTCATCCTAGTGTTGTTACGTAATAGTTAAATTTTGGAACATTTCACCGTTTATATAGGATAGCATTGACACTGTCGGCTGTGTGGTTATGCGCTTTTGCATCCAAACTTGGATTATTTGAGTATCTGATCTCATGGTATATATAAGCAAAGTTTCGAACATGTACCTTTCTTCATTCCTAGTGCACTATTGTTTCTGAGTATATTATTAAAAAAGCAATCTAATTCACTATGCTGTAGCTTAATGTATATCAACAAAAAAAGTTGATCAAAATAATTATGCATTTTATCTTCCTCGAACCACTACAGAATTTGGCAAATTAGTGGTTTTTATTTAATCACGTTGTGCCTTTTCTGTCTAAAAGCCATGTGATTACTTCAACTAAATACAAAACATATAATTATTATTAAATTTATAAGCAAAATATGCAAAAGTTGTTATGAGATTACACCAAAAATAAAATTTCAGTATTTCTTAGTTCAGAAAGTAATTTTAAACAATTTGGAATAAAAGATGTATGAATTTCAAATTGTAAGCATAAAAACTATTCTTAAAATGAGATAAAAGAAACATTTACAGAAAATGTATGATTATCATTGCTGAGACTTTTCATATATATACACATTTGTATATTTATTCCAGCAGTATATATTATGGCTGTCAAAACAATACGAAAAATTAAAATTTTATATTGAGCATATACTTTCCTTAATTTGGGAAACATTTAAGCTTATTCTGATAATCAATATTAAATATTTTTTTTACTTTTACCTAAGCGGTAAAAAATGCAAACAAAATGTACAAAATTTACAGTTAAAAGTGTATTATAAGTATTTTAAACTAAACAAGAAAAGCAAATATACTTGAGGAATCACAAGTGAACAGATAGCTAAAATCATGTTTTAAATGAACATCATAATTTCAGGAAAATTTATTGTGCTTATCTTTTTTGAGATTTCTGATATACTTATGCATATATATAAATATTTGTATATTTATGCAAGCATATATACACTATCGCAGTCAAAACAATGCGAAAAATTACTTATAAATATTTTATATTGATCATGTATTTTCCTTAATTTAGGGAACATTTTAACTAATTCTGATACTTAATATTAAAAAAAATTTTTCTTTTACTTTTACCCAAACAGTAAAACATACAAAAAATGTATAAAATTTCAAATCAAAATTTACACTCAAAAGTCTGTTATAAGTATTTTTAATTAATCAAGAAAAGCAAATAAACTAGTGGAATCACATGTCTTCAGATAGCTAAAAACATGTTTTGAATAAAATCACACATATTCAGTAAATTGTATTAAATCGAATAATATACACTGTTTACTAGAAATGAAAACAAAGCAATGTTTTAAAATATTTCATTTCATTTAACTTAAACTTTTCAAGATTCACTTTTATCAACCAAATTAAGTTTCTATAGTTAACTATTGAAATATCATTTAAGTAAACTTTCACTTTTGAATAGTCATTCACAAAATAGAAATGGATAAACATTTGTATCAAACGGACCGGAACAAAACTTTGCTTTTTACCTGAGTTAACGAATAAGTACTTTAATGTATTACAAGCACTTGAAGATTGTTCCTTCAACCAACACACTTCTTTAGAATTTAATCTCTGTTATGCATAGTCAATTTCAAGTGCAGTTAAGTGTGTTTTAACTTGTTGAGTTATTTAGTAGTTCCTTCTGATAGACGTTACTTGCACGCTACAACATTTAAGCTCAGTAAAATAAGAATCTGTACCAAAATTGCTAGAAAAATAAAAGTGAGTTTCATTTAATTTATGACTTAAGTGTAACGAGCGTTTTCCTACATCACATTTAGCGAGCAAAATTTTAGGACACTGTTAAATAGGTTGCTGATTTATGTAAAGCAGTATAAGTTTCTCACTCTCTGTTTAGAGATTTTCATGAATATTTCATGCTTAAATCTCTTACTTTGCTGCAATTTGGCGGCACTCTTGAATTAAAGCTCTTTTCTCAATATGAGATAAATTTAATATCACTATTCTAGATTTTAGTCGTAATGAATGTTCCAATTGTAATTTAATTAATTTTGGAAAAAGCTTTAAATTATTTCAATATATCCTCGCAGGTAATAGCTATAGACTTTTCAAAATTTTATGCTATTCCATTATTTACTGTACATAGGATTAAAATTTCAAAAACAATATATTTCAAATAAATTTCTTAATATTATAAAATATTTTGAAATATTTCAAGAAGGAAATGTGCACATTATTTCACATTGAATAAAAATAGATTTAAATTTCAAATTTGAATTGTGATAACTCAAATAATCATTAACTCTAATCCCTAAAGGAAGTACTATGGAGATAAAAAATGCCACTAAATTTGTTAATTGAATAACTTTAAAATAATGAAGTCTACATTTCTCATGTTTTTTAATATTTTAAATATCAAGTATAAAAATTACAGAATTTTGAAACAAGTTATAATGTTTACAAATTCTAAATAGTATAAAAGTGATGCATTTTTTATGATTCATTTACTAAAAGCAAATTATCTAGTTTAACTATGGAAATTTACATATTTCAAAGCTTTCATAAAAATAAATTACTCTTAAAACATTTCTGCAAAAAATAAAAACATTTTTCAGCTTTTATATGTAATTAATTGCCTTAAGTTGGAAATTTAAGCGATCTAACTGAAGTTCTACCATGAAAAGTTGTAGCTTAGGAATTCTAAAAAATACCCATTTCGTGATATTTTACTGAATTTGTAAGTGCCCAGTTTAAAACACTGAATTAATAATACCAAACATTAATCTCTCATAACACTATTTATTTATTATGTATCAATTAGTATTAATTTTTATTTCATTTTGCTAAAATAATTAAGTTAGAAATTAAATAATAACAAGATAACTATTATGAAAAATTTAAATAAATTTTCTTCTTTTTAATACAAATATGATTCTTATTTAAAATCTTATAAAAATACTAAATATATTTTCAGCTTATTACACTTATAATTTAATGCAACATTAAAATTTATTACTATATACTAATTGTTAATTTTACTACTACAAATATATATTCACAATATTTTTATAAAAATTTCATTTTTTTCTATTTATAAGAATAAATAGCAAAATTTGAAAAATACATCGTTATTCTAAATTTTGTTTCGTAAAAAAATTCTTGTATTTATGATTTCAGTCAGATAAAAATTTTTCAGTTGCAAAGAATTTTTTAAAAGCAATTTCCTCAAATAAGTACTGAAATGCTTATTTTTGGAAACCCTCTTGTTTATTGTACTTAAAAATAAGCTTTTTCTTAAATTTAACAGAAGAACTTTCAAAAATGAATTAGATATAAAAACAAAAAAAAAATTTTTTTTCTCTATCATTCTAACATTGTTTTGCTTTTACCTATTTCAACTTCTCAGTATTTTTAACAGATAACATTTTGTACTTATATTTTCTTATGTGTGCAATAATACCAACCATAAAATGTTATCGGTGTTTATTTGAAACCAAAGACGAAATTTTTGCGGTGTTTTGTTTTGTTTTTCATAATTTTAAGGCATTACTCATGTTTTCGAGGTTTCTAGAAACAAAATAAAAAAACTTTACGAGTGTTCGTGATTTTCAAGGAGTTTTCATCTCAGAAGAATTCTTCGAATCCAATAGTTTTTTAACGAACATTATATATTTTACATGAAGTTTTATCTAAGAAAATAAAGAAACATTGATATTTAAATTTTTCGTTTAATTTAAGGTATAAAGAAATGTAAATATAAATTGTAATCAAATTGTAAAGTGTGAAAAATGAACTAATTGATTTTTAGTTAAGGTGCTCTGGAATTTATTATACTATTAATCTCATAATAAAATCATGTTTGTAAAAATTGTAATGATGAAAGAATTAGCAGAATTAAATAAAGTTTAGGATACAAATGGCATATATTAGTAGAAACAAATAGTTAAATTTCTTAAGAAAAAACGATATTAAATATTGGAAATTCTTGCTTTTTACCCTCGTATACAATAAGAGGGATTTACTAAAAAAATACAAAAGGATTTGGAGATTTAAAATTTTAAATGATTGTTTGTATAACCTAAATCATGTTGCTAACATATATTACTTTGCGAACCCATGTCCCATGTACCCATGTACTGGGTGAATGAAGTCAGAAAGAGCGTCTTCTGTTTTTGAACAGAGCCCCATGAAAGAGACTAACGACCAAGGAAATCACGCATGTTGTTGTAGCATCGCATACTTCTTGTACTTTAGCCAAAATTTAGTTCGAAAGTTGAAAGAAAAAAATATCCTGCGAATAAAAGAAGTATTCCAAAGTAAAAATTGCTTATATTCTATTGAAAAAGAGGAATTGGAAATTGCTTGTGACTTACGGAAGGACATTATTCTTTTGAAAGACAACTTCACGAATACCTCGAAAGAGAAAAATAATATCAGAAACTGATGTACTTGATGCTGATTCACTTTCAACAAGTTCTTCATTGTTGCTGTTAAAATTATCCGCAATTCAAAACAACTAAAATTATTCATGATACGTCATCGCAACACAGAATTATACAAAATATTTCCCTTTTATGATATTCGATAACGCATTACAAAAGTAAACATTCCTCGGCATAGGATCTAGTACGAATATTGCCTCCACATACTAGAAGTTAAACGGGATTTGTCAGAAAAAATCTCGTTATCAATCTGGGTGCCAGTTTCTAGACATTTGAGTTCATAGTGCGTTGATGATTTCATCGGAAAAATCCTATATTAAAAACCTTTCAAGCAATCCAAGAAACATCAGGCATCTATGAATTAACGAATCAGATACTCTGCTTCCTACTTTGATCATGAAATTGTATTGTTCTTTCATGCTATATAGGCCACGTGTCTTCACTGCACCTTAATGTTCTTTTTAGCACCCACTCCCAAATTTTGGATTTTGTGGTTCTTACAAGTTTACTCATACCACTTCCAAATTTGCATTATTGTGTTGCAGCTATACAAAACATCAAGTCATTATACGATAAAAATAATTCTCCTCGGTGAATTTCGATGATACCAAAGACATGTAAAATAATAAATGCTATAGTAAAAGGTAAGTACGACATAAATATAAGAAAGACATATTTATGTCTTACTTACCTTTTACTATAGCAAAGTCATGCTACTGTCTTTAATTAGTAAATATTAGAATCAATGTAAGAAATGTTTTGTTTATCACATAGTCGCAAGAGGTTGTTGCATAAAACACAATAATTTTTATTTCATAAACTTCTTAGCTTTATCACGTCATTTTTTCATGTCTCATTTCTTACAAACAGGAGCTTGTATTGATCACAGCAACTTTATTTTGAAAGTATCATTTTCCCATTTTTAATTCCTTTATTTTGTAAGTTATTTAATAATTGCTGAAACACAGCTAAACACTTTAACCGCATTAGCTATTAAATATAGTATTTATTTTTAAAAAAATACATCTTAGTTACATGAGATTATATTAAAAATCATAATTAATGATTAACGAAAAAATACAATTGCATCAGTTTTTTGTTTTTCTCTGATGTGCATTTTTCAGTTGTATTTAAATATTTTAGAAGAAAAATATATTAAAGCAACTGAGTGTACTAAACAGTTGATGTACTGAAGTTAAAGTATTTTAAGTTAAATATTTTATAAAATTATTTTCTTCTTACAATAAAATATTAATTTATTTTTTATTACTTTTCCAGTAATTTAAAATGCAGTTTTGCAGAGTCAATTTTTCAAGCTAAATACTTTAATCTCATTTTTGTCCAGTCTTAAAAAATATTAACGTCTTAGAATTTTATATTTTTGTTTGATTCTAATTAAAAATTAGTTCTGGTAATCTATTTCGCAGACCCGAAGTACTTTAACAGATTTTATTGTCTAATGAATCCCAATTAAGTGATGAGTTTCATAATGATACTGGAATTTCCGTCATCAAATTACCCTACGACTTTCTTGATTGTGATTATTTCAGGCGCAACTAACTCATCAATTACAATGTTTATTAGATTAAATCAAGATCAAACTTTTTATATTTTTTAGAAGAGCAATGTATTTTTAAAAATTATCAAGAAAAAATAGAAGAAAAAATAAAAATAAAATAATAGATACCTGTTGTTTTTTACAAGTCATATATGCATTAGGGTAAAGCTAGAATTGGAGAAACTTAACTTTTGAAAAAGCTTGCATTACAAAGTATGAATTAGAATAAAGTTAATTGCGCAAATTATTATCATAATTACCAACTACACATTATTGGTCATTAAACATTATTACTTCTAAGAGAAAATGCTTACAGTAAAATGATATTTATTAGACATCATTATGTGCTAAAATTATCATACTCCATATTAAAGGAGTTTTTCCTATACCAAACTTATACATCCCATTTGTTCATTGTTTACATATGCCAATTTTTATAATACTATGATTATCTTGTGATTTCTTTTTGAACTATTTTGTACCTTCCTATGTGTTATATAATTTATATAAGTTTCATTAAATTTTATGCATAACTTTTTGTATTATCATCGTTTTTTGTAACTTTCCTTAATTTATGATAACCAGTGTACTTTTGCTTTATCATCTTTTTATCAATTAATAACATTCAATAGCATTTTATCTATGAGAAATCTGCTCTACAATTTCTTACTTTAAGCATATTGTAAATAACATCTCTGCTACATTTTTTATATAAATGAGTTGAAAAGCGTATCTTTTCTGCATATAATTTTCATTTAATATCATGCAATTTTACATTATTAATCCACTATAAAAAAAGGTTACCCTTATTTCTAAAATATAGGAATTTTACTGCATAATAAGAGTATTGAAGGCTTTATCGAAACTAAACTTCCAATAAAATATGAATTGAAATTGGCATTATATTTTTATTTTTGAGTCAGTTATATTGAAATAGGGTTAAAAACAAATTGCAATATTATTTTTCTTTTTTTAAATGACACAATTTCCTTAAAATGCAACTGTGAGTTTTGTTTTTTTGAAAGCAATAATATTCAATCCTTCAAAACAATTATTTTTTTAAATTATTCATTTCTATTATTCTTCTTTTATTATAAAAACATACACTAAGAAAAGTATAAAATATCAGCAAAATCTTATTTTTTTTAACAATTTTTAATATACTTCATTATTTTTCCTGTAAGAAACGTCATTTTGTTTCCTTGTTATTGTTTCATTACAATAGATTTCCTAACAAGAAAATATTGCTGCGATTTTCTTAAATGCAAAATGAATTATGCAGTAAAATGGTACTTCTAAATTTGTATTTTGTTAATTTAAAACAAAATTTGAAATTCATTATAAAAAGCTAAGTTTTTCCGCCAATTCAGAGATCATTTGAATATTTTAATTAAGGTTAAAAATAAAATGTATAGCATATAAAACACCATATTTTTATATTAGTGTTTATATTACATACATTTACAATAGATACTTGATAAGTCTGGAGTTTCGGAATTGTCAGCTTCTTTTTGTGCAGCCTCCTACTAATATATCTATGACTAATTAATCAAATAAAAATCTATGACTAATTAATCAAA
>JAPDSC010113058.1:0-10622 GCA_026290005.1 Latrodectus geometricus
GGAACTCAAGTAGTATAAGAGAATGCAACGAGCGAGTGTGCGCTCCAAATTCAGATGTCTTAGTATTTTTGTAAACCTTGTTTGTAATGTGTCGTTTTGTTGATTAATGTTTGTAAATAAATGTGTGTGTGTGTTCGTTAACAATAGAAGTTTTAATTTCACAAATCTCACATACTTCAGAAGCAAAATTTTGATTCGACTACTGAATTAGAAGATTCGTAAACACACACACACACATACAAAACAAAATACATTTCGACATATTTAATAATTAACTTATTAAATTAAAACAACTTACTAAATTAAAAACAAACTTAATAATTATTAGTGACTTCCTTAGGCCTGTCTTTCAGAGCAAAGTTTTTCGAAGGAGGGTTTAATATTAGAAATAGACACTCTCAGTTCTTTTTCTATATTTAGCTGGGATCTGTAATTTGTCTTCAAAGAAGCCACCGCAGGAAATCCAGTTTCACAAAGGTAAGATGTTGAAAATGGTAGTAGAATGCGAAATGCCCTTGTTTTTAGTGCAGAAAACTCATCATCCACTCCTGCCCAAAATTCAAAGAGTGATTTATTACTAAATTATCTTTTGGTTTCGCTGCTTGCCGTGAAGTCTATGAAGGTTTCTTCCTCTTCGATTGAGAGTCCTTCGGGAGTATTTTGAAATGGATCCCTCACCCACTTGTAACTTGATATCAGTTTGTCTTCAGCAAGAAAGTACTTTTTAAAATTCTTTGCTAGCATTGCTAAATGATTTTCAATGGTTACAAAAACAACTTTTACATGTTGTTCTTCAGCCTTGTAAGTTTTAATACAATCATTCAAATTTGCAAACATTGTTAAGTTTTCTTGCTTTAAATTTCTGCTCCACAATTCCAATTTCCTACAAAAAGCATTAACTTTATCACTCGTATCAATATATATGTGTATTTGCTCCGTGCAGTTGAAGATTCGAGTTATTTAATTTCTCGAATATGTCGACCATGTAGCTCAATTTCAACACAAATAAACTATCGCGAAAATTCTCAGCTTCCGGTCTGTTTTCCTCTTCTAGGAAAACGGCGATTTCTTCTCTTAATTCATAAACACGTTGCAAAAATTTCCCTCGTGATAACCATCTTGCCTCGCAATAAAATAGTGACACTGAATGTACTGTACCCAAATAAACACTGAATGTACTGCACCCATGTCTTTAAAAGTGCGGAAAAGATTCTTGATTTCAGGGGTCTCATTTTTATATAATTTACTACGGTTACAACCGTAGTTAACACAATATTCAAACCAGGACTCATTTCTTTGGAAGCCAAAGCTTCTCTGTGGATCATGCAATGTGTCCAGACGCACTGTGGCGATTTTTGTTTCACAAGTGCTTGAATACTTTGGAATCTTCCTGACATAGAACGAGCACCATCCGTGCATATTCCGATGCAATTTTTCCATTCTATGTTTGCCTCGTTCATAAAATCATTTAAGATAGCAAATAAAGCGAGTGCTGTTGCTTTGAGTTCTATTGGTTTGCAGAAAAGTAATTCTTCTACTACTGACTCACCACAAAATCTAACATAGGCAATGAAATGAGCATCTTTATTACTATCTGTTGCCTCATCGAGTTGTATTGAAAACAATTTGTAACTCAACTTCGACAAAAGCTGACACTCTACATCTTCAGCTATATCTGCAATTCGACGGGCAACATTATCATTTGAAAGAGGTATAGACTGCATTTGTTTTGCAAAATTATCTCCAAACATAATTTCTACAATATCAATCGCGGCTGGCAAAATAAGCTCTTCACCAATGGTGTGAGGCTTTTTACATCTGACTATTTTATGTGAAACTTTGTAAGAGGCAATTAAAGCTTTTTCATTCACAGACAAAGTTTTTTTAAACAATGACTTTTGCTTTTCATATGATTTTAATTCGAATAATTCTCTGGGTTTGTTTACGTACTCATTATGAAGCATTTCCAAATGACGTTTAAGTTTATTAGGTTTCATGCTGTCTGCCACCAACATTTTTGAGCAAATGATACACAGGGGCCTTTCTTCTTCATTTACTTCAGTACTAGTGAACCCAAAATTTAAGTATTCTTGAGAATATTTTCTTGATTTTATTTTCGGAACCACGCTTATCTGTGTACTTGTTGATGCTTGTCTATCGTCTAATGCTCGCTTACGCCTGCTTAAAAATTTATCCATGATTCTGCATAAGTCTGCTGCCGTGAATATTTATTACGGTGAATTGCAATTGCACGAAAATATATATAATATACACATCCAGAATAGATTCAATAGCGATAGAAGGATCAACTCGAATGAGATTGTCTGGAATTGAAATTGGCGTCATAGAACTTTCTCCTTCTCCCTATGAGAAAACATTTGTTCACATCTGCGCACGCTCCTAGCTTAATTTTTTGCTGACCAGACAAATTCCAGACAACTCCAAACTTCTCGCGAAACCGTGAGAATGCCGAGACATAGCGGGACGCAAGAGCAATAAAAAAGCATAGGATTCTTGTTTTTTCAATGCTGAGGATCGGTGTTGCAAAATGTCAATAAATTTTGGTATTCTTGGTAATTTGTAAAGTTTAAAATTAAGGTTGTAGTGTAAGTTTAGCGCCAAAATACTCAAAATACATTATTATTGTATATAATTTTTTGTATACGGTGGGGAGGGGGGGCGCGATGAAAATTATGATTGAAAATTGGGCCGTGAATACTAAAAGGTTGAGAAACACTGCATTAGCCCATTTGCTGCAACAAGGCCGGAAACTGCTACTCATTTTATTGTTACCCGGTGGGCACATGTGAACCAAGTCACGGAGGTACGAGTAGCGTATTATTAATTAATGCATTATTTAAATACGGGTAAAGGAATTTATTACAAGGAATAAGATTAGATTCCGATAAGAATAGTTACCTTGAGTAGCGATGTATTCCCTTTGGCCATGATAACCCTAAAAATTAAGATATTTTTTATTGCTTGATTAATTAAAAAGAAATAATTTGATTTATTCAAAAGTCATAATCAACATAGAAATCAAATTAATTGAAATAGAAAATAAATGAATGGATATTGAGTGCTATTATATTTCACTTTCACGAATTTTGCCGAGTTGACAGTTTCAAAGACAACATATAAAATTCAGATAAAAAAATAAATCATTAGTTGAAACAAATTTTTTTTTTACGTTGAAGGGATAAATGTTTTGAACACTTCTGCGAAAATTTCAATTGTTAAATTAGTATTTTTTAATTTTTAAGCGGAATGATATTTTGGAAAATGTGATGGCAACGAATTCCAATTGAAAAGATTTCCAATTGAATTCATTAATTGACGGTAACGATACATAGTGCAGCTTGTGTCGTTGAAATGAAATAGTATCGAATTTCCTAATGATTAAAGTAATTTTCATTCTATTTTACAAATACGATAAGAAATATAACTTAAAACAATTGCATGACTACGTATGGTGAATTTTCTATTTATGTTTTCTTCGAATCTTTAATTTAGTAGCGGAAGCTGAATCAGATATTTAAAAGAAAATATGTATCATAGATATATATGATCCAAAGATAACTCAAGCATTCAAATTCATAGTTTTTTAACTATGTATTAATTTTTCTTACTAAACATTCAGCCATTAAAATAAATTTATATAACTTATTCCACCATTATTTATGTCACCATATATGATATCGTTTACTGACCATTTTTTACTGTCAAACAATTTCGAATCATGACAAGAATTCATTATTTCTTACAATAGGGTATAAGATCTTAGAACATAAGTTTTTCTTTTCTCCTCTTTAGTTATATATCATTCATGAAGATTGGCAAGAAAGGCGTATCATCTCGAAATTTCAGGTACTAGATATTTAAATGTGTGCAGCATATTTAAATATTTCTTGATACAAATTTTGTGTTGTACTTTTAGGTGATTAGTGACCACAAACTATTAAATTATAAACAATGCTGAAAATTTTACGAAGAATATGATTACATTTTTTTTCTATTTTATACTTAGATTACAGAGTCTAATTTTAAATTTTTATTAACCCTTCTTTGCATAATGGTGGAAATTTCCATCATAACCTATAATGCCCAAAATATATATAAAATAACAAGTTCACTTTAAGTTGATCGTGTTTGGATACCTTTTTAATGTCCATTGCATAAAAAGAAACATAGCTGTCAAAAATAAACAAGTGTCATTATCATTGAAACGAGCTTAAAGTTGTCTCATTCCGCTGTTTGTTGTAGTTGCAATGAACGTATGATTTCGTTTATAATTTTGTTTTATTATATTAGAGTTTCTATTGCTAAAAAATTGAAAATGAGTGGAAGAAAGGTTTGTAACACGTGTTTCTGTTATTTTCCTCTTTTATTTCTATTTAGTACTAAGCTAATGATCTAACTTTGGATGATGATGGAAATTTTTAGCATATTGTTTTTTGCTAAATTTATACTATAAATATATACTAAGATTTTTTTTAACCATTTTTCCTTTCATTTTGAACATGAATTATATCAACTTGGTTTATTTTACCAATAAAGAAAAAATCATGCAAAGAAGGGTTAACTATTGATCTTATTCTTTAATTTTTATTTAAAGTCATCTTTTTTTTCAATGTTTTCGTTAAAGAAAAATTGAACTTACTAGTTTAATTGAAATTTTTTCTCCATTTAATAAATTTATATATAATTTCAGCAATTTTTGCTATTCTTCTGACCAATTTTTAAGCAATTTTAAAGTTATTTAATATTGTAATTTTTAACTCTTAGTTTCATAAATGTGAATTCGAAATAAATGTGAAACCGAAGTAAAGTCGAAGTTCAAAATTATATACCATTCTTAAATTTTTATAAAATACTAAAGAGATGAAATAGTTTCTTATATTTTTCATTTGGTGTAAAGACAATATCGATTTGATTACTGCAGATTTCATATATTTTTTTAGTCTTTCATACTTTTAACTAATAATTTTATTTAAAAATTTCAGATTATATGAACAGATTTTAAGTATAGAAAATAATAGAATAAGTAGGAAAAAGAGTATGAATATATTAGCAAATGTAAATATGATGTCAATTTCTCAATGTATATAAACAAATACACTTACGTCTATGTAATTAGCGTTAATATAATCTGAGTCAGGATCATCTGGTAAAGTGTCTAGAACAACCCGAGTGTCGTCATCTAGAAAAAGCATTAATGAAAAAAAATATTTATCAAAAATATATAATTAGTTTCACTGAAAATATATAATTAGTTGAATTGAAATATATTATATGGACACTTTGCTGGGGAGTTTGTAAATGTAACACTTATCTGTATTTTACATGTAATTACGTTTGAGCTAATTATAAATAAATATTTTAACTATTAAAATCATTTCAAATCCGATGTTTTTATTTGAAACTATTTATATTTAATTTTAATGAGCAGGAAATTTGATGATGCAACTATTATCATAATCATGATAATATACTTCAAATACTTACTTTTAAAATGCATCCAAGTTTAATTAGCATTGAAGTATATTATTATGATTATGATGTATATTGCCCCATTTTTATAATATTATACTCGAATATATAGGAAAATGCAGAATAAGGAGATATTAAAAAAAAAAAAAAAACATGCAAATATTTATATTGTCTATTTTCAAGATCTTCTTCGTTTAACATGTAACATTGTTTTAAGATGTGAGCATTTATTGTTACAAAATTAAGTTTCGTCATCCATGAAACAATTAAACTTTTATCACCAAGCACCTATTTTCAATTCTGTATATTCAGTCTTCTGTTATATATTTGTCAAAATATTTTAGCAAAACTATTGCATTGTTATATTTGAATGATACTTTGTTGGAAACAGTTGATAAATTTAAACAAGTCATCGAGACAGTAAAATTCTATTTTAATAAAATCCCAGACTATTTAACTTGCTTCTAAGCAAAAATTGATAATATAATGCCAAATTACGTGGCTAAAATGAATTAATTAATGATTAATTATTGTGGCTGAAATTTCTTTTGTAAAATTCTTCTTGGTAACACTATTTACTATATGATGACAATTTTTTTATTAATTATAATTCAAGCATTTCTATTAAATTGAAATAAATTTTTTATTATTCGTTGTTTATACTGTTGTATTTTATAATTATCAATTTGCTTCGTACTGTGTTAAAATCCTCATTAGTGTGAAAACTTTTATATTTCTATTCTAATTTAAATCAGCTTACATGGAAGTAAATCCTCATATCGGTTTTTCTTGTTATTTTCAGATTTTTCAGCTACGGTCCACGGCTTTCTCTTCCCATTTTCTATGCTCTAAAAATACATGAATTAATTATGTTAAAATATCTGAAAAAACAATTTATTAAAAAACTAATTTCAAATTAATTTACTAGTTAATAATTATTTACTAAGTAATGGTAATTAATTTAAATAAATTTAAAATAAATTGCGTAGAAAAATAATATTAATGCTATGAGAAACGAAACAGATCTTTTAAAATAACAAACATGTATTTTAAAGATCAGATTGTACTTGAATTTCAAATGTATGATTTCAAATGTATGAACATTTAATAACTTTTAAAGTTTATATGTTTTACCAAAATTTATCAGACAGTAAAGTGAAAATAATTTCTATTCCTAAAATTTTTATTTTATTTCTCAATTTTTTTAAATTTCGGGGTTCTTACATTTTCTAATACTGATAAATATTGATTTTTGATTTAACTTTTTTTCACACTAAAAGCTGGTTTGGATTAAATTCAATACTTATTTCATGATAAAATAAAAAATTTATAAATACTATAACGTATTTTTATTTTTTAACTTAAACATTTTCGAATTAAATATTTCAATATTTTTGTGTAAATACTTACTGCTTAATGTCTTGTTTATCTTAAAGGCACAGATGCCATTTACCATCATGCCAACTTTTGAATTTGGTGTTATTTTTGGCGGATTTCATTGTTTAACTGGCAACCTTATTCTTGTGATATCATAGAGATGGAGAATAATAAGAATTACAAAATTCTATTTTGGCAACCCTAGTGCGTATAAAAATTTTTTTTCAGGAATTTATTACATCCTTATTACGTCATTATGTCACAATTATTTATCTTGGTAACATTTTTTCTTCGCAAAAAAAAAAAAAAAAAAAAAAAAAAAAAAAAAAAAAAAATGTTATGATGGGATTGTAAAGCATCTATATGTCCTTTTAAATTGCTTCTAAAGAGATTTTCCAAACTCCTTGTTGTTATTAACAAACCTTCTGCAATTATTAAAAATGCAGTAATGTGCTTATGGAATCCATAAATGAATGACTAACTTCTTTTCTGCACAGATTTAAAATTTTTCGAAAGCTTAATGATAAAATTCAAATTCGCAATTTTCTCTCTTAGAATAATTTTAAGCTTTATACATTGCTGCATTTGTTACTTTTCGTGAGTTTAAATAATCCTTTTTAGCACCGAAATCTGTGAAATATACATATTTATTAAATTGAAATAAAAATCATAGATTTTTTTTCAAATTTCATACTTATATTTTCCTTTGATGTATTTGACTATATATATATAACATGAATTTTATTCTATATAATATTTGAAAAGCGAAAATATGAAATTATTAAAATTTTTAGTAAGCAAATATTTTTTAATAAGTATAAGCAATTCCAATAAAAACGTTATATATATATATATATATATATTAAATTATTAAAGGCATTTAAATAAATTAATATTTTAAATCTGATATTAATGACTCGCAATAACTTTCATCAGTGGCTTGTTAAGGAAAGTCGAAAATAATATAATTTTTTATTGAATATAAATACAATTAAAATTTTGTATGTCAAGACACAAAAGCAATTAAAATTGCATATTCTTGTTTTTAATTTGTGTAATGTTAGACATTAGTTTAGTTTTTGAACTTCACTAGCAGAACTGATAATTTTTTATTAATTGATAATTATGGAAAATATTATTAGTTAGAAATGTAAAACTACTCTTTATTTAAAAAGTCAATTATTCTGATATTAAACCAGTTTGTTTTTTTCACCAAAGAGTTAATAAAAGTAAATTAAATTAAAGCAAATAATCACAAAAATATTTAAAATAGATCATACGTGTGGCTTTTATCATTTGGAATTGAGTTTTTTAAACATTATTTGAAAATTTCGATTAATAAATTAATTATTGTTAGAAGAATAGAATTTTGAGAAATATAAAAATGGGGGAAAAAAGAAACCCTTGAATTTTTAAATATTTATCTGTTATCTCTCAATAGTATTTTATGGTTTAATGTTCTATTTGTCAGTTTTTCTAGTATTATTTACTCTCCACATTTTTGTACTCTACCAGTGTCGGCGCCAGTGCTTTGAATGTTGGCGTTCCTTCCTTTAGCTAAGCGCTCCAACAACCCCAAAAGGCTCATAAACAAAAACTCAAGTTTATAGTCGTCGTATCGTTATTACATCGTATAGATTGTATTTTTGATATATTGTGTATTCCAATTTCAATATAATATCATTTTAATTTTCTTTGTAAGTTGTAATAAATAGAAAATGAATATTTTCGACTAATCATTCTTGACATTTTTACACTAAAACCAGTACTATTTAAATTTTATATTTCGAGATTTAACTAGATAATTTTCACTTATCATTTAATAATAATCTTGTGCATAAACTTACACTTATTGTTTTTAGTAGCAAAATTATGTGAACGCTAATACTGGAGTCTGCGGGCTCTAGACTGGATACTCCTATCCAAATCTAGCCGTCTGTGTACGATTTGATTTTTTTGATAATACCGATTTTGGAATTAATTTGTATTACTTCTTTATTTTTAATTTTATTTGGTGGTGTAAAATTTGCTAATCAAATTTTATATTGTAAGAAATTGTTTTATAAATACCTGAAATTCATTTTCTAAAATTGCTACTCCTTCTTCTGTGTTTACGTAATTATCTAGATCAGAAATTTTCAACACTCTACTAGGCCCAGAATATACATCTAAAATCAAACAAAAAGAAAGGTATGTTATTTAAAAAAATTATCTGTATGCATCAGGAAAGAAAAGAAAAGTTTGAAGTAAATGTAAAATAGCAAAACTTTCCATTTGTATTTATCATACCTAAGTAATAATGTCTAAAATCCTATTGTTATTTAAATTGTTAAAAATTGTTACTGTAAAGAAATGGAAATATATTTGCATATCTTATCTATTATGTATTGAAAATTATTAGTAACTATGTTGTTGTTGTTTCTGATTCCATCTGGTCGTTGCTGCACCTGATCCACGAGCCCCTCAATCTTCACAAAATCAAAAAACAGTACGGGATTTGCAAGAAAATCCTCCTTAGCAAATCCCATGCACAAAAGAAGGTGTTGAAGGTTAGCCTGATCTACAAAGCCTTTGCAACAGGTTGGATAGAGTTTAAGTTTACCATCAAATTTATAAGATGGAATCCCCGAATATGGCTACTAGCAAACTTAGAATATGTAATCTGGTCAGAATTTTACACGATTACATACTCTAAGTTGGGATTCCTTGAATGCAATGGAATTATCAGGACCACCACTAGAGCATCACTTTTCATTCGAAAATTATTTCTTCAAATGAAAAGTGATGATCTGGTAGAAAATAATGTCTTCCAACATTATTTTATAAAACAGTGTTTTTTCGAACCTTAAATTAATTTTTAATATAATCAACTAGCTAATTATCTAAATATGTTTTTTTAATAATTTATTTAATCTATTTAATAAAAATATTTACGCTTCAAATCTGTTTTGAAATAACTTTTTCTCTAATGAGAAAATCAATTATAATAATTCAATGATATATAATTTGCTTGAAAATACGGGTGCTGTACGATATATGAAAGGTCGTAAAACTCTAGTATTTTAACAACTGTAAGAAAACAGGATAATCCTAAATAACAATTGTTAATCATATTTCCTTATTATGTATTTATAATAAATTTAAATAATGTATAAATAATAATTTATTAGACATCTAATCAAATAATGATAATTTGTTATAATTTACTCCCGAAACAAATATTTTCTGAATAATTCTCATAATACAATACAGAATCACAATAATATTTGAACAATAACATACTCTGAATGTTTCGACGGCTCTGAATGCAATTTGTAAACTAAAAAATGCATATTGCAACAAACAGAACGCCGTTGACAAATGCAGACAGAGCAAATTTCCGCCTAATTCTCCATGACACATAGTTAGGATTAAAGCAGTTATCACAGGCGAAAAACTCATAATTGTATGTATATATATATGTATGTAATTGTATGTATATTTGGTTTTCTTACCTTTTTATTTACAATTTATGTTTCTGCTTTTAAGAAGTCATTTGTATTTTAAAGTTTATTATATCTCAATTTTCAATGCCCTTTTTAAAAAATTCAAATCAATATAATCATTTTTTCATGTATTATTTACTGCTATATCGAATCAATACTAAGCATGTTGAAATCAAGTTTTCAAAAATTAACTGCGATTTATTTCATTTAGTAAAAATTTTTAAACTATCAAAATATATTTTAATTTATATGTTTGTAAATTTATTCAAT
>JAPDSC010113060.1:0-22557 GCA_026290005.1 Latrodectus geometricus
ACTGTAAGTGCTTGTCAAAATAATAAAAAATGTATAATAACTATTTTTCAAATATTTTTTCATGCCATGGATATAATTATGTAAATTTAAATTACTTTGAACCTTTGTACATGTGTTGCTTGACACACATTTTATTTTATCACTTATAATAATTAATTTGTAAAACAAGTTATATTCCTATGTAAGAAAGTGATATTATTCATCACATGGTGATTCAATGCAATCTTACGATGAGATGTTTCTTATATTAGGATGGTTTCATCACAGATCTGTTATAGTATTCTTTAAAGGCATTCGAAGAGACATGAGGACTGCACATCTTTCTTAATGCTTTGGGCAGTCTAATAGAAATTTCCAATGATGTCTAACTCTGTACATATATCTTGGATGATTTGAACATCAATTCATCGAGACTGTCAATTGAATCTTTCTGAAAGGTATCAGAGATTGTCTTCGGTACCTTTTTTCGTCCCAAATCACACAGCAAATTGAATCTCGACTCAATTCAACTTGATTCTCCAAAAAAGCAGAATTAGAGCCCAATGACTTTGCATCCAATGATGATTTTCAGCAGCCCATCTTTTTCGGTCCTCAGTAACCTGGAGCCAATGGATCACACAGCATTGACCAAGGTCATAGAGACTATCTCGATGAAGTCTATTTTCAGAATGTTTGGCCTTCGATTCGATTCCGAATAGATTGTCGTTGCAGCTTAATAGAAATTATTTGTTTTGCCTCGGTGAACTGATAGTAAAACGTATCGATTATGTTATCCCTTCTTTGCATAGTGGTGGAAATTTCCATCATAACCTATAATGCCCAAACATTATATAAAAGAACAAGTTCACTTTAAGTTGATCGTGTTTGGATACCTTTTGAATGTCCATTGCATAAATAGAAACATACCTGTCAAAATAAACAAGTGTCATTATCAATGAAACGAGCTTAAAGTTGTCTCATTCCGCTGTTTGTTGTAGTTGCAATAAACGTATGATTTCGTTTATAATTTTGTTTTATTATATTAGAGTTTCTATTGCTAAAAAATTGAAAATGAGTGGAAGAAAGGTTTGTAACACGTGTTTCTGTTATTTTCCTCTTTTATTTCTATTTAGTACTAAGCTAATGATCTAACTTTGGATGATGATGGAAATTTTTAGCATATTGTTTTTTGTTAAATTTATACTATAAATAAATACTAAGATTTTTTTTAACCATTTTTCCTTTAATTTTGAACATGAATTATATCATCTTGATTTATTTCACTAATAAAGAAAAAATCAAAAATCAAAGAAGGGTTAATAAATACGTTTTACTATCAATTGATTGCAAAACGAGGAAGACTTTATTTCAGTCACCTTCTAAAATTTATTATTTCTTAGAATCGATTCCATAGCCTTAAAATGACATTTTTTATTTCTTCAATAGAGTCCACTACATTTTGTTCTTTTTCGAATTAAAGTTTTACTGTCAAGCCATGAATTTTGGTAAATCCCATTTTCCTGACATTTGCAAGTCATCTTTACTCAAAAATTAAATTCCTGTACAAAGTAAATAAATAAGAAATGTTTTAGAAAAGTCACGGTTATAGTATTCACCTGCATTTTCTGTGATTTCATAAACATTCATTTGTTTAAGATTTTCAGTCTAATTCGATAAGTTTTAAATTATGGTTTTATTTGACTGTAATTATAAATGGAAGCATTTTAATAAAAGACCATTACCTCTCCTTCTTTTACTGCCTAAAAATATAGAAATTGAGTTAAAAAAAAAGAAGAATAATTTGATGTTATATTTGTCAAACACATAAAATTAAATTTCGATATTGAAGTTTTAGTAATTTGTTCGAAAACATTACTGAAACTTCAATATCGGAATTTAATTTTATATGTGTGATATATTACACCAAATTATCCTTTTTTGTATTATATAATTGCATCTACATCAAATTATTAAATATTGATGCAATAAACATAAACTTGACTTGCTGTTAGACGTTTTCTTTATAGTGTATTTTTTGCAGGCTTATTACTTATTGCGCATGTGCAGAACCTTAGAGGGGAGACAAAATGTTAACTAGACAGTCAATCACTTTTGTAATAGACAGAATCTCAGTTTTGATATATTCTTAGAGAAGAAAATGAAATAAATAAAATAAAAAAGAAAAACAGTTCCCATTCTATTATTATTTTATGCTTACCCGTGGAATTTTCCCAACTTTCTTTTTTGCTAGCATGTAACCAACACACAGACCAATAGAATATGTAGACATGTGTAGATATGTTCGAAAATATCCTCGGTCAGCAAAATAATTAATGTCACTACAGGAAAGAAAATAATGCAAATATCAGTTTTACAATCGATATTAAAATTAAATTTTCTTTAATATTAATCAGATATATTATATTCTTATATGAATATGGTTCTAACACTTCTTTGACTTTAACATAGCAATCTCTCTAAAGAAGTCACAAATGACGTTATTATTTATTATTTGTTGAGGCGCAAACTCCAAATAAAAACTTTCTTAAAACAATATAAAAACAGGTTTAAAAACAAGTTTTTTTTTCTTTTCATAAACGCATAAAGAAATCATATCACTTCAGTTTCTTTTTAAGTTGACTTGCAGTAAACAGTATAATTGCAGCACAAGGCATATCGTTGAAATATGCTAGTATACATATTATTGAATTATCAAGAGAATGGTGTTATATATAATTTCAGCACAAGGCATATTTATAATAAATGTATCTCTGAATAATCTTGAAGAGAAGGGTGTTATATACAATTTGTTAGAATTTAATTTCTATAATTCAATAAGAAACTATTTATGCTATGTTATATACCAAAGTGATTTATAAACTTATGTTATTTTTGTTGTTTCTATTACAATTTGACTATTAAGAGAGAATCCCATAATACTTTTTAAAAGAAAATTTTAACGTTATGATTAATAACGTAAAAATGTGCCAAGCATATATATCTGCTGAATTCAATTTATCAAAACCTTTTTGACACAGATTATGCAATTAAATATTTTATCAAGAAAGAATTACCGCTTTATTTTAGCAGTAAAATCATGTTGAAATTTCCATATGATGAAAAAACTTCTATGACATGACAGTCTATTGAGGTCCAAGGCCTACTACAGGGCCCATAGCTGTTTCTTTTAAGGAGATCTTTGGAGCTCGATGCATACAGCCTATCAAGGGCCTACAGCAGGCCCCATATCTTTTTTTTAATAAGTTCTCTGGGGCGCGAAGCTTTAGGCTGAGTCCCGGTTAGGAACTCAGCCCAAAGTGAAATCCCGAGTGTTTATTTCCATTATGCTTGGTACTTAGCTTCATAGTCCAACAGAAGAGATGAAAAGCTTGCCCAAGCACTAGGACAGAACCTCGGACCTGTGCGAGGGGAGCATGAAATGCTATTACAACGCCACCTGGATTCTGCCATGTGATGACAGATTTGAAACTTAAATGTACAGTTTAATTGGCATTTTCTAATATCCCATTTAAACCCTATTTGGCGATACATTTCATTTCAGAGGAATACTCGAGTAGCTTTTCAATAAAAATCTTGTTTTATACTTCCCATCAAGACCAGGAGACATTAAAAGAGATCTTTAGGAATAGCAAGTAAAGGAGTTGCACTCACTCGGGATGTTGGTAGACATAAACAGCAACAGGCGTCAACTGATAATATACATGAAAGCAGGCTGTCATGATGGTTCCTCCCACAAACAGTAATCCGTTGATGCCAAATGCAAGTCGAGGATTGCTAGAATAAGAACAATACTCAAAAATAAATCAACCACATTTATAATTAACAAAAAAAAGGGATTCTTATCTCTGTGTGTGGCTCTTCATTAGTAAATTTCAATTTAACCTTTTTGCTAAATACATTTTTCTCACTAACTATAATTTCTTGAATCATCATAGTACTACAAATTTTCTTTCATTTCATTGAAGACATTTAGTGTTTTAATATTTATTTAAAATAATAGAAACGGGATAGATCAATAATTAATTATTAAAGAAGTGAAGAATCAATATAGAACTAAATCATAACGAATTAAAAACCATTCGTTTTAATTATAATTAATCTTGTTTGAAAAAGGTATAAAAATTTTTGAGTAAATATCATCATGATGATTAATTTTTCTAATTTTATGAAATAACCAGTGAACTAAATGAAGAAATTACATTAACATGAATTTTTTGATTTTCTTTCTTTCAAGGTGTTGCAAATTTAATTGCCAGCAGTGTATTATAAACATACTGTTTTCCCTAAGAAGCAATTGCAAAATACTTTATTAAAATTAAGAACTGTAATGAAATTTATGTTATGTGATTGATCAGGGGTGGCCAAGACGTCGACCGCGAAGACATTTTAAGTAGTCCACGCGACCATCCCGATAATGACCTCAGATATTAACAATTATATTTATGACTTATGACATAGAATCATTGAATTATTTAAGATATAAATTTACTGCATTCTACGCTTTAAAATCCTAAACAAACTGTGCAAAGATTTACGATTTAAAGATTTATGATTAAAGGTTTACGATTTATAAAACCTAAAACGAACATGATAAGCACGATTAAAACATTCAAAAAAACTATAGAAAGGTATGCATCTCAATTAAGAAAACATGATTTGAGAAACTTCAAAAACGTGGAGGAAGAGTGCATCCATAATCCAAACCGAGACTTCAAGGATTAATACTTACTTGTTTTGTTTGAAGAATTTGAAAGAAGATTCGCCGACTTAATTAGGTTGAAAGAAATACTCAATTTTATATTTTTTCCATTTAATGAAAATGTCAACATTGATGGAGTATCTGAAAAAACAGGACATTTAATAGATATCACATCAGTCACGGTCGAGGAAGAAATTATTAAATTAAGATGCGATACATATTTCTTAAATCCAGAGCATATTTAGCGATACTGATTTTTGGAAATTAATTTCTGAGGAAACGTTTCCAAATATTTACAAATTGATTTTGTATTTGAAATCATGCTTTGGATCGAGGTATCTTTGCGAATCTGCTTTTCCAACCATGAACAAAAAACTAACATTGGTCGCATTCAACAGATGAACATTTAATTTCGTGTTTATGCATTGCAGTAAGCTCGTACCAGCCACAATATGATAAACTTGTCGCAGATATACATTGCCAAATTTTAACTAAACGAAGTGAATAGGATGGTCAGTTTTTGATATATGAATACTTTGATTATTTTCGTTAGTAATTTTTATTTTGTAAATATTAATATTAAGTTGTTTTTTTTTTTAGAAAAATACATAATTTACCATTTTTTCTTGTTACCAAAAATAAATATGTAAGTTAATTTAGCTCTGCCATTGGTAGACCACCTTCGATTTTTTAATTGTGGAGTAGACCCCGGATCCCGAAAGTTTGGCCACCCCTGTGATAGATGATGGAACTTATTGAAAAGAGTGATGTAAAACGACAAGTTCTAAATGACCGAATTTATGCAATATTTTGTGAAATTTAAATTTTATTGATAGAAATAACTTACCTCTGCAGAGGTATTAGAACCAACAAGCTCAGTATATATAAATGGGTGTCCACCGCCACATACCAAGACCAGTTCATACACTGCAACGAGAAACACAAATTTATTTAATAACTCTCTACGAGGATATAAATCAAATAAATATAAATCAAGAGAGTTCAAATAAATAGAAATTTCGTTACCATTTTCTCGAAAGTCAAAAAGTTATTGAAATACAGTAGATTTGTCCACCAATTATTCCAGCATTTTTCAGTAATGCCATCAACCACTGTTTCTTTCCAAACGGGACCAGAGCCCAGGCGAGGTAAAAGCAACACGCAGCAAATGACCAACATCAAAGGTGGGGTTAATCTGCAACGATTGAATAAAAGGATGTTCGCATCAGAAAAAAAAATGTCTTTAAATGAAGATTGGAAAAGGAAACTTCTTCTATAGCACTACAGCCTTCTTGCAGGCCAAGGCTGTCTCTAAAAGTGTCTTTCATCGGCAACCAACCGCTGCCAAATTTCTCCACCAGTAGACTCCAATTTCACACATTCAGCGTTTTCTCCACCATATCAATCCATCTGGTGTTATGTCTACCCCTTTTCCTTTTTTCATCAACTTTTTGAAATGTAACTTTTTTACAAAGGAAGTTTAAGCACCAAAATTATTTTTCCGCGAGTTCCATAACAAAAAGACCATGCAACTTAAATTAGTAAAAAAATTCAATTAAATTACAAGCTTACGAAGAAGAAAATAAAATCATGTGATTAATTTCTAATTTGTTTCCCTTTCTGTGACTCAGAAATTTTGCACTTAATGTTATTAAGCGTATTTACGAGTGATGTTGAGCCACGGTGACCTGGTTGGTTAGGGCGACTATCTCGTTACGTGAAGGAAGTGAGTTCGGATCCCGGCATAACCAAAGATTCGTTGCGTTCACTAATGGCGACTGGGGCAAGTAAATTATAAATACATGTTTTGGTTTTTGGCATGTAAAATATAAATATATGATAATGATAAATTTATGTTTTGGTACATTAAACATGTATTACAACGAACTAATGTCAATTTTTCTCCATATTTTTATTTTTAACTTAGCATTATTTTCGAAAATAAGGCTTCGCGTGTCACAGATATTTAGAAATCAAAATTAGGAATGGTGCATTGTATTTGATATGTCATCTAATATGAGAATATTTATCTTAATTTCTTAGAAAATTAAGATTCTGTAAACTGTTCCTAGTTAATATTTTCATTCCACTATAATGTCTCCCGCATAAGTCTACCATTTATAAAATGTCGATAAAATTCTATGGAACAAAATTGATTAAAATCCGCCAATTTTTTTTAAGAAGGTGTACCATTTTATGCTTTAGGAAAATATTTTTATGTTTTGCATTTGTTAGTTTGACTATTTATAAAAAATAATTCTCAAATTAATTATATATTCTGTTTAACAATAGTTGGTTGTCTAATTTTGTTTCGAATGAAATGCTTTGTGTTTGATCTAATTCAATAAGAGTTTATAATTCTTAGAAGAATTATTTTACAATTTTGTTCATGGTATTAGTTTCAAATAATTGAGTGGAATATAATAAAACAAAAAAAATGAATAAAATCTCTTCGCATACCTCCAGTATCTCCTGAGTAAGTAGAGAAAAACGTTAAGTTTCTTGTCTTTCATTTTAGTAACTCCATAGGAGACCAGGACAGCACTGTAAGGAAAACAATTTTAAGTTGAACAATATTACGAATGACTTTTCCAATATCAAGAAAAATGATTCTTTAGAATAACCCTTGTTTCTTTACAAAAAAACTACACTATCGGTAAGTTTAAATAGCAAAATGTTTTGGATCTATTTATATCACATGAAGTTGGGGAGAAAAGTTTATTAGAAATGCATTGAATACTTCACAAAGCAATGCAATACACCGCTATGAGGGCAACTTTCAAATAATCAGGTAACCAGAATCAGATCATCGAATTTTTCATATCACTGTGGCACTTAAGAAAAAATACGAATTAATGCGATACATAAAACCGTTAACTGAAGCTTATGAATTAACGTATAGTTATCATATTAAATCAATTTAGATTTCAATGGTGCATGAATTTTCTATCTCAAAATTTAAAAGAAAACACACCTCAAAATTAATAATTTCTCGAAGAATTTCAGAAATTGCTAATTTTATTTTATTCAAGAAAATTATTTAATTGCTTATATTGAGCGAGATATGGATGTCTAAACGATATTTACGCATTATGATGACTACCTTGGCGATAAAAATTTTAATGTCGATTTTATTGGCGAGCATGATTTAAATTATATTTACAAAACTCTTTATTTTAGCGCCCTCTACAACCTATGTTAGGACCTAGGTTTTTTAGGTAGTCATCATATTATTTTTTCTGGTTGCTAGTTTTGGCGATATATCTTGGTAGTCATCAAAATACTTAAGTACCGCCTAAACTATGCCAGGTGAGATTGTTCTGATCCATGGAAACATGAAAAAAGTACATCTTATTTCAATATTTTAATAAATTACTATACGGAAAAGATCACACCTATACACACAATCCAAAAATGAAATGCTAATTTCTTAAAATTATATGACTACTGGTAGCTGAACTGAGATGAATGATAACTTATCAAGTTATTGTATTGCATGCTCATCATGAAAGAAAAAGTTTATTGTCAAAACATTAACTCATCGCAAAGTATTTAAGTTATATGAAAGTTATGTGAGTTTTAAAAGAAGATGATCAGCTTTTTAAATCCCCAAATATTTAGTTGGACATTATTTGTTATACGCTTTCTAATACACGCTTACATTTATTAAATACGATAATTCAATTGCTGAAAATAAGTATGATAAAATTATAATGCAAACTGAATGTTTATTAGAAAAAAATGTACCAGATATATTTGCAAATAAATGGTGTAACAATACAAGTGCTGCTGAAATTCTAGAAGCTGAACTGAGATGAATGAAACTACTTTTGTAGTTTTGAAAGAGACAAGTCATACGCAAACTTTTCTATTTGGAATAGCTCTTGGATATCATGTTTGAAGTTTATAATGCAGTTTAAAATGCTGTCTACTACTTAGAACTGTATGAACTAGCAATAAGAAACTTTTCAAAATGTATTTTTCATGACAAAAAAGTCACCTCTTGAATTATTTCATTACAGTCATTTCTTGTTTGGCGTTGTTTTCATTAATTTTTCGATTTAGAATAACAATCTTTCGCTTCATTTTGTTAAAAAGCTCTATACCTAATGAGTTTATGTTACATAAAGCCATCTTTATATAAATTGAATTTATGGATTTTATTGGGTAAATAGATGATATAATAAAAAATATGTATTTTTTGTTTCACAAACTGACACAAAAATTGAAAAACTAAAATGAAAAATTTTCATTCTACAAGATAAGTTGTATACCTGATAAAGAAGAACGTTTCGACAGTCAAAACTCCATTGCTGATGAGGCCGAAGAAAAACTCCTTTCCTTTTTCTCGAACTTCCAGCAAATGACCTATGAGTAAAATAAAAAATCACTATGGCAAATATCATAAATTCTATTTGGTAATTTCTTGTTACTGAAATACATGACGCAATATGAGAAATAAAGCATATGTGCATATTCATTGAGAAGTTTTATAATATGAAAAGTGATTATATATAATGCAGAGTTAATTTAAATGAAAGACTTTATTTTAAACTTACATTTTTTTCTAAACTGTTATGCATATTATAAACATTAGCAATACATTATAATAATATTGTAGAAAACTAATTTTTTCATGAATTTGTTACCTACCATAGACAACTTTTTGATTAAATATTTAAAATATGTTGATCTTATATATATTAGGTTGGGGAAAAAGAAATCCATTATTTTTACGTGAACTTTATGTAACTTCTTTTGGATTCACTTTGTAAAACGGTTTAAAACAGCTTTCATGTAGATTTTTAAGTCTTGCGCGTTACGACTGCTGACATGCGGTTAACTTCGATCATTTTTGATATTTTATAGACATTTTCGACGATGCTGTATTCACATGCGAGATGCATCTCTAACATCAAAAATACCCGAACGGAATCGACGAAACAAGAATTGTACGCAACTGGTTGTTACAGTCTTATATAGGACGATAAACACCTTTCACAATTTTAGCCAACCGGCTATCTTTTTCGCCGTTACAAGAGAAAAACGAAAATGTATCGAATTTTCTGTTTGTTGTCTTCCATTTTTAAAACCTTGTACTCGTAACTGAATGAATCAAACGAAAAACCGCAAGAGGATATTTTAGTGTCAAATGTCACCTTTCCAACGAACATAAATCTGAAATTGTTTGATAGATACCTCACGAGATAGCGATCACTACTGACGTCTACCGAAAAAATAATGGATTACTTTTTCCCCAACCTAATATTATACATTACAAATAAATGATAATCATTTGATTATATACTTAAATCTCGAAAATAACTTCTAAAATTCCTTCAAAAATGAATAATAAATTTAAGTTATAGATAATAATAAAAATAACAAATTTTTTAAAAGCATTTCCTGTTTTTGAGAAAAATTACAATGAAATAATTAAACTGGGTCTTTTTAAAATCCGAAAATATAAAAACTTTTTTCATATAAAAAAGAAAAAGAGAACATCATATTTCCCATCTCATAGAATATTTGAATCCCTCATTACTAATAGATTTTAAGCGAGCTTTTTGCTTAAAAATAGACACTAATAATTATAGAATTACCATAAATAGGAAAATTATTGATGAATTTATAAATTTAAAAAAAGTGAAGGCGAAATTAAAATGTAGGAATTATTCTTTATATTATTTTTTATGGCTTTATTGAATTGTAAAATATTTGAAAAAATATTGTTGTGTATAATTAAGGTCAGCGTAAATCAAGAAAAATACAGATGAAAGTGAAGAACATTTTCGAAATTTAGAATTCATAAAGAAATTCAATTTTGAATACTTATAAATTCTTTAGAGAAAATTTTTAGTACATTTAATTTTAATAGCTCTATACTTATTCTTTTATGTCATATTTCTTTAATCTGTTCTCCATATAAATTAGTAGAAACATAATGAGCAATAAAATAAAGTTCCACAGAAAAATTATTCCTTATAAGTTCTCAAATGTAGGTATTTTTCATTTATTAATAAAGTGCATATTTTTAAATGGCAATACTTTTATTATTCACTACTTTCATGATCTATTTTAATAATATATGATTATTTTTATAATGTTACAATAGACTATTTTTATAAAATTACATTTATATATAATTTTTGAACTTTTGAAAAGTTTTGTCTTTTGTTTTAATCCAATAGATGGCAGCACAGCAATTCTAGTTCAAAAATCGTAAATTAAAATGCTTTGATTACATCCAAAATAATTGCCATGTATGTTCAATAGCTACAGTGGGAGGGGAGGGGGAACTGTCTTATTTCTAATTATCAATCAATCCTTGAAAATTTTAATAACCAGAAAATTTTGATAAGCAAAATTTTAATAAAATTCCAAAAGTAAAATTGTTAAATTTATTAACTGGAATTCAAATATGTGTCGGATTATCATTTTAAAAATTATTAACTAAATCAATAGATTTTATACATTTAATTCTGATTATACTAATATCAGAAGTTCTTTTCAATCACTTGAATTTGAATTAATTAATAACTCTATACTTGTTATTTTTATTAATTTCCATTTTAAGTAACCTTAAAAATATGTGAACGGTTTTTTAAATTTAATTCATTTTTAATTCGTATTAATTTGTTTAACCTCTACACTGATTAATCTCTTTTGTTATTAGACCAAACATTCTGAAAAATTAGAGTTTAAAATCTTTTTTTGGGATGGCTTAACTTTTACAATTAACCTTTTTTTATTTTAGCTCAGAAATGGGCAATCTTTTTCATTTATGGATCAAAAATAAAAGTTTGGCGATAAATTTTTTAAAAAGTTTAAAAACAATGTACAAGTATTACAAATGTTAAAATATGTTAATGAGATAAATGAGGGTGTTATTTTATTTTTAAAAGTTCATTATATTGAAGTTTGATGTAAGGATTCCAAGGAATGAGACTAA
The DNA here is from genome assembly GCA_026290005.1 of Latrodectus geometricus. Lineage (NCBI taxonomy): Eukaryota > Metazoa > Arthropoda > Arachnida > Araneae > Theridiidae > Latrodectus > Latrodectus geometricus. The sequence goes on from JAPDSC010113060.1 coordinate 11,652, forward strand.
ATGCTCAGCTGTCAGCCTTATACTTTCTAAGATTCATGATTGAAAACACTTGTTCACATATATAATATGAAGCAAACATAGCACTGAAATTTTGGGCGTGAGATATTAAGTTTGCGAAACTTATTTTCGATAATGATTTGTAAAACTCTGACTTTGGCATATTCAGAAATAACTGCTGTAGAAGATTGTTAGATTGCAACTGAATTAATTAAAGCTGCAAATCTGACCTCGCTGCTTCAAAATTTACGTCAAAAGGCATGGTAAAAACATCTAATTCTGTTTTAAGTAGCACTGAAATCTTGAAATCTACTTTCGAACTTAAAATGGAGTTTTTCATACAATCTTCGTAATTTTTAAGAGACTATTTACTGAGATAATGATTTTAATTTTTGGAAATGAAATAAGTCGTTCTTAGATAGATGCCCAGCAAATAATTAAGTTTTAGCTTAAAAGCCTTGAAGATCTGTGAAAAATACTAAGTCCGAAAGCCATTCTATATATATATATATATTCCGCAGAACACTTTTTCTCTCGAAAGAATGAATTTTTTTTCAGCTGCCAAACTGGCTGGAAAACACATCCTGCATTAAGCCATCTTACTTTCGTGTAATACAGTACATCAGAGTATTCAGTTGGAACTGACTGAAGAAAATCTTGAACCTGCGAGTAAGCCCAAAAGATTAAACTGAATTTGCGAGCTTCACAATTGCTTCAAATCATGGGTTTCATATTCAATGCAGATTTACGCAGAACATCTTGATGTAGAAAAACAACATCGATCCGTTATATTTTTGAAAGAGTCCAAGAAATCTAGATTTTTTTCCTGTCATTTATTTGGGTCTCGTTATGTCTGGTCTACAAGAAAGAAATTTTGTCGCAAATCACCAAATATGGTGCTCCATCGTTCATAACATTACACATATTTGTTATACGGCCTTTCCTGAATGAAATTCATGAAAAATATCTCATCCAGATGTAGTTCTCTTCAAAACACGGTAACTTCAAAGTTCTCAGCACCTCTTATAAATAATAATTGAGCACTATTATTTATATCAGTGCTTCACCCATAGCTAGGAGCAAAATTTAAATTGGCCAATCTTTGATTCTAATTCTGATATCAAATTTTTTTTGATGTTTTCGATTCTAGAAGTCAACAAGTTTACAGTCTCAAACCTATTTTTTGCCTGGACATAAAAAATCAAATCTTGGAGTATGCATTGTTTAACAAAATCTCCATCACCGCGCGCTTTATTATTTTTAGCAATATTGTATGCAACTTGTATGTGTAGCTGCTTCTTGGATATTGCTTACCTTCTTGAAAAAAATTTGTTGGCTTGAAAATGTTTAACAAAAGACTTTCTGCATTTTTTTTCCATATTCATCGCTTCGTAATTGGAATTCTTGTGTTTGGATAAGAAATGACGGTAAATTCTTTAAAAACTGCTACAGCTTTATTGTAAATGAGACACAGTTTACCCCTTGCAAATGTAAAAATATATTTCCAGATGCATTCATCATTAAAAGCACGGCACTCTGAATCAATTTTACATTTATTATGGATTGAAGTACTTTCAGGATAGCCCAAACAAGCTATGATTTTAATAATTTCACCACTATTCACTATGATGCTATGTCCGCTATCTTTCCATATGCATTCAATAATGGTAGAACTCGTGCCGGAAGAAAAAACAGCTGGCGAGAGCTTAAAATGCGCTTTCTGTCACGTGTGAAGTCTAATTGACGACATTAGTGTGACGTCATATCCTCAACTGTTTCCAAACAAATACAATGTAAACATTTGTTTAATATTGTATTTAAGAATGCCTTCTTGACAAACTTGGAGATTTTTGTTTGGCTATCGATTTTATTGGTGATTTTTGTTGGCACAGAACAATAAATTGTTCTGTTGCAACCAGAATACGACTGGATTTTGCCCAGCTTGGTGATTAACTGTGACTACAATTTGGCGAGAATCAAAGGTTAAGCAAACAAAAGGTTAAAATTTTTAAAAAACATGTTATCCTTAAATAATGAATATCAATTTCAAAAATAACAATTTGAAAATCTATCACCTAAGTCTATGGCAGTTTCAATGATAAATGACGCTTAACAGCAAATGTTTGGAAACAATATGACGTCACAACTAATGTCGTCTATAAACCTAGATTGGACTCTCTTTATGTTTGCTTTTCGAGACAGAGATAGCGCTTGCTGTTGCCAATCTGCAGTTAGAATTAACAAAGAACTTCCACTTTTAACACGTTGAAGAGATTGGAAACTGTCTGTGTTGTGTCTATTTCCGTCGATTTATGATTTACAGAATAAAAACAGAGAAAGTATAAACATTATCAATCCTTTAGAAAAAGGAATGAAAAATAATTAAAAGCACAAAAGTAGATGAATATATAAATGTATATTTCTCTTAATTTGACACGGAACCAACAAATTAAAATTCCATCAGCTGGGCGGATAGAACTTTCTGGCGGGCCGTAGTTCTCCCATCCCGGTCTTAGCTCTTTAATATGTCCTTCGGGAATTTAAGATAAGTAATTTTTAAGTGCATTGTTTATTTTTTTAATGTATTTCTATTTTTTTTCCATTCTGATGTTCTCATTCACATACACAAATGGAGATTTTAATAATAATTTTCTGCTCTCGCAAAAACATTTTATGCGGCATTTTTTTAAAGGAATTAACAAGATTAATATTTTTATCAGTAATTAATTATAACTATTCTAATTTATTTTTTTGTAAATTTTGCTTATTTGCATTTAATTCCTTACGATCTATTCCATCCATTTATATTTAATTTATGATAGCTACTGTAGTTTTACATTTCCACTCCCCGCATTTCACTTTTCATATTCTAGCAGGTTTTAACATTATTCCATGCGTTTTGCATATTATCCTCTTCTTTTTGATAGTCTCTATTACCATTTTAACGCAAATGACAAGCTTTAGTAGTGACTGTTTGTATATTATTTTATCTTTTGAAGTTTACGGAAATAATCTTGTAAGTCCTTTCCACTTGACATTGCTCCAAAGTTGAGGAGAAATAAATTTTCATTCAAATCTATTTTCGCATTTTTTCCTTATTTATTTTATTATTTTTTTCTTATACGTTTTTTTAATTAAAATATTTTTGAAATTCATTTTAACATTTTATTATTAGTCTTGGTTCCTATTATGATAATTTAGTAATTTTACTCTTTTTAACGATTTAAATTTTTAAACATTATATGTTTAATCTCTGACTTAATCTCTGATAGATCCTGAGAAATCAGAACCCAGAACAACCACCTCTGGCAGTAATAACAGCAGTTATACGCCTGGGCATCGAGTCAAACAGAGATTGGATTGCATGTATTGGTACAGATGCCCATGCAGCTTCAACACGATGCCACAGTTCATCAACCGTAGTGACTGGCGTTTGGTGACGAGCCAGTCGCTCGGCAACCATTAACCAGACGTTTTCTATTGGTGAAAGATTTGGAGAACGTGCTGGCCAGGGCAACATCTGAACATGTTCCGTATCAAGGAAGGTCCGTTCAATACCGGCAACATGCGATCGGGCATTATCCTGCTGAAACGTAGGGTTTCGCAGGGCTCGAATAAAGGGTAGAGCCACGGGTCGTAACACACCAGAAATGTAACGTGCACTGTTCAAAGCACCGTCAATGCGAACAAGTGACCGAGACGTGTATCCAATGGCACCCTATACCATCACGCCAGGTGATGGGCCTGTATGACGATGACGAATGCACGCTGCCAGTGTGCGTTCACCACGATGCCGCCAAACACGGATGCGACCATCATGATGCTGTACACAGAACCTGGATTCATCTGAAAAGATGACGTCTCGACATTCGTGCGCCCAGGCTCGTCGTTGATCACACCATTGAAAGCGCTCTTGTCTATGACGCAGCGTCAAGGGAAGCCGCAGCCATGGTCTCCGAGCTGAGAGTCCATGCTGCTGCAAACGTCGTCGAACTGTTCGTGCAGACACTTGTTGTCTTCCAAACGATCCCGTTTCTTGACTCACGGCTCGTGACGTGGTTGCACGATCCATTACGGCCATGCGGATAATATGCCTGTCTTCTCGGCTGCTAGTGATAGGTGGCCGTTGAGATCTCGCATGGCGTTCCATATTACCGTCCTGAACCCATCGATTCCATATTCTGCTAACAGTCATTGGATCTCGACCAACGCGAGCAGCAGTACTGCGATAAGATAAACCGCAATCCCGGTACGCTACAATTTGACCTTTATCAAAGTCAGAAACGTGCTGGTACGCATTTCTCCTTCTTGCACGAGGCATCACAACAACATTTCACCAGGCAACAACGTTCAAATGCAATTTGTGTATGAGGAACCGGCTGAACAATTTCCTCATTTAAACACAATGTAGGTGTCGCTACTGGCACCTGCTTTGTCTGAATGCGCTGAAAAGCTAATCATTTTCATATGACAGCACCTTCTTCCTTTCGTATAAATTTCACGTCTGTAGCATGTAGCCTTCTTGGTGTAGCAATTTTAATGGCCAGTAGTGTATATATATATATATATATATATATATATTGATATGTGATATGTGATATGGAGGTGGAGACTGATTATATTTAAACTTCAAATGCAGAACTTTGATAAATTATGTATCAAACTTTCATTCCTAAAATTGATTGTTTTATGTAAAGTTTCATGGACTCTTTCAATAAAAATATTTTTTATTTTTTTCTTTGATTAAAAAACGGTATGGAAGAAACCATGTTTATTGGATTGAAGAATAATTAAGAATGAAAAAAAAACATTTAATGTTACATTTATTTTTTAAAGTTAAAACAAGCCTTAAATTCAAGACATTATTGCTAATATGATTTTCTTTGAAGTATCATGTAATAACACTTATCATTTAAATATATATCACTAAATCAGTTACAGATTTGATACTTTAACGAGAAAATAATAAACTAATATGCTGCAATTTTTTAAACAATATTATTTAAGAAATTTCTTAGCATTTTTATTTTATTTAAATAATGCAGTATTATTTAAACATATTAAATCATATATAATAATTGAAGTATTGTTGTTGTTACATATCACACTTGGAAAAACCGAGGCCCCCACCCGTCAGGGACTGGGCGAATGAAGTCAGACATAGCGTTTTTGAACAGAGCCCACCCTACGAGGGTGGAAGTACGATATTTGACTCATACATGGCAGCACCATCTGCATATTCCAATTTAGAGTTAGAAGCCAGAAATAACCCAAACCCTGACTCCTAACACCTCCAGAGGTATTAATTTGGTATAGGAGCATGGAGGATATCACGACCACGACATATTTTACGTGCCTCAGTCTCCATTAATGAACACGACTATAATAATTATTCATGATTTCATTAAAAATAAACTATTTTATAATTTCATTACTTTAATTTGTGTTGTTCTGTATTTAAATGCAATGATTTTTCAATCACAACAGAGGTATTGTATTACGAGTCCTCCCACATTCTTACAATTTTGAACTTTAATTTCTGTTTAACAAGAAGAATTCCCTTTATCGCTCTACGATATATTCTTTAATATCGATGCACTCCACTACCTAAAAAACCAAAATAAATTGGCTATTTGTTTGATTATTGTTTTTATAAAAAAATTTACAACTTAAAATTTCTGTGTAACCGCACACAAATTATTTTAAGCGCTTTTTTCTTAGCTCATTGTGGACTAACAGTAGAACAGCGAATGAAGTTAGAAAGACTGCCTTCCGTTTCTGAACAGAGCAACTTCTCACGAGGTGGAAGTATTACTTGGCTCATAGATGGCAGCACCATCTGCGTCTACCAATTTAGAGATACCAATCCAAGGAAGACCCAAGGTGTGGCTGATATCACCCTCCGAAGTATTAATTTGGAATGGGAACATGGAGGATAGTAGACCACGACATATTTTACGTGCCCCAGTCGCAATTAGTGAACGCGACTGTCTTTAATCGGTGGGGAATCGAACCCGTTACCTTGCGATTGCGAGATTGACTCCTTAAACAACTAGTGCGACTAGGGCATCAGTTATCCTTCCTTGTGCCATTTGAATAGGGCCACTTTCTTCCAAAAGTTCTCGGAAAGCAATTATGTGGTTGCCTTACAACAAATTTATACCATTAGAGAATTCACAACACATTGTCAAAGTACTTTTCCCTTTAAAAGTATCTTTCTTCTTCTATCTTATCATTATGTCAAGCACACCACTATGTAAAACATAGCAATGTTTATGATTTGGATAGAATTTTAGAGATTTTCAGATATCTTTGTTGTCTTTATGGAAAAATCAGTAATTTAGAGCGATCTTGTTATAACTTAGAGGATTTGTAGATTATTCTATGATACATAATTCTTTCTCTTGAACAGTTTCCAAAACACTTAAGATCTTGTCTGATTAAGATTTAAGAAAAATAGATATAATAGATATTAGATTACACAGGCGCCATCTACAAGATTTCATTATAAGCGAAATACTCTAATCTGTTTAGCAGAATGGATTATCTATCTCAGTAACCTTATATGATGCTTCCAAACGAATAGGAAGGGATTCAATCAAATATTATACTTCATTTGTAATCAATATCAATCCATCAATCAGATTAATAAATCCTTTGGTATTTCTTCACAGATTATCTATTTTTCATCTTCATTTGTTTATACAGTTCACATTTTATATTCAAAACTAATTTTTAAATTGAATTTTTCATTTAAGTTCAGGTGAGATTTGTAATAAATATATAGGATCACTCACTCATTGCTTGAAAGTTTTGGTAATAGTAGGTGTGGGACAGCATGACCCAGAGAATCGTGATCGCTTTCATTCCGTGGAAAATCTTTATGGAATCGGGGTTTTCCTCCACTCTCAGCAGTTTCCGGAGGTTTGTATAGCACGAGAAGCTGATCAGGCACTGCAGGGGTAGGCCTGAAAGAAAAATAGTAAAAAAAAAAAAAAATAGGTCAGACTGCAAAGATAAAATTAAAACCACTATTTGAAGGCACTAGAAAATTTTTTTATAGTGTCAAAAGATATCAATATATCTGAAAAATAAAAATGTTGCAGTATGTGCCTAATAGAGATTTTATATATAAATATAAGGGGTAATCAAATGAAAAGATACGAAACGACGTAAAAACGTAAGTTAAATATTTGCATATGTTAATATTGTCTTGGGAGAAAATAGCTAGACATTTCGGGATGTGATTGGAGTCTCTGACTAGGATCGGAGCATGCGCAGGAGAGAGAGCAGACGTTCTTACCAAGAAAGAGCGGCCTCCAAATGATGCGGCAATCCATTCGAGGACAGGATTCCTTGAGCACAGAAAAACCATTAACTTCGATGTGTACTGTGAGACATTCCGACGCCACGCAGGTCAATCAAGAACGGAAAACCGGGGCTGCTCTATGATAACGCTGCAGATGTCCAGTCCACACGTCTCCAGAGTCACACACATGGAACTGGTCAAGTTCAAGGAGGAGACATTGGATCATACACCCTACAATCCGGACATATCACCCTGCGATTTCCATGTGCTTGGTCCACTGAAGGAACATTTGAAAGGGAAGCGTTTCAACTCGGACGACGGACTCTAGGACGCTGTGAAGGACTGGTTGTCGTCACGGCCACAGAATTCTGGGAACAAGGAATCGTGCGTCTTGTTCATCAGTGAAATCGTTGTGTTTAAGCCTATGGTATCTATTTTGAATATAGTATACATTTGTACGCACCGTGTGGTTTCGTACCTTTTCATTTGATCACCCCTTATATATATATATATATATATATATATATATATATATATATATATATATATATATATATATATATATATATATATATATATATATATATACAATAATCATGTAGGTAAAAAATATAGCGCAAGCAGATAGTAGAGATATAAAACCTAAAAAGAAGAATATTAAAAAGTGCTTGTAATAATATTTATGTATTTAATTAAAATGAAATAAACCAAATTATAAATATCTATTAGTTTAAAATATTATTAATTTAAAGGAATAAATTTTCTGGAGAAATCCATATAAAGATAGATAAAATGAGGGTAAAAATAATCTCTTCTTTCTTTATTATTATTTGAATGCAGAAATATCTTTTTCTTTATTAAATAAAGAAGGAAGAAGTAAGTAAAGATATTATTATACAAAATATATATATATTTTTTAATTCCTAGAGGACTTTTAAAATACTGTAAGAAATTAGTTCTCAATATAAATAGCATCCTGTTAAATCATATAACTTATGTAATTATAATGTAGTAATAGAAAAAAGTGAAATTAGTTTTAAATAGTTAGTTTGAATCAATGTTATAATAGTAAGCATGCATTATTTAACAGCAACAGTTAACTGTGAGAAAACAAAATTTTTGAAGATAAAAGAAAATTATTCCAATAAAATGAAAACTGAAGTAAAATTATTTATAAATAACACTTCAAATATTCTGAAATTAGAATGATAATTATATAAATGCAAAGAAATAAAAAAATATGAAAACTTGTTCCCTGCACAAACACCACTCTGTCTCCATAGGATTAATTATTTGAAGATAATGTGCTCGAGATTAGAATACTATAAAACAATAAATAAGGATTACAGTTACAGAGAAAACTTTTCGAATTTTTTGAATAGCAACATCCCATTTTGCCGCACAAAATTAACAGCACATTGAAGATGCAAAAATGATGAATCGAAAAATTACATGTATGATAGTGATAAAAAATATTTGCGAAGATAAGTTTTGCAAAACATGTCAATGACAATAAACGAAAATAAAATCAAAACATTGACAAACTATGACATTTCATTGTTTAAAAGAAAATGTCAAACATTGCAATCGAAAAATTACACCCTAATGTGTGTGTGTGTGTTCCTTTGCATACCTTTGATGTATTTTACAAAAAAGTTTGCATCATAAAAGTCAAAGAACAAAATGTTGCCCTTATTCTTTTTTGTAATTAATAATATCGTTAATGAGTTATTTGTATTTCTTTCATAACATTTTAGTATTATCAAATTCAGTTGCAAATCACTACACGGAGACACTGGCTTTTCTTGTCTTTCTCTAATACCAACTTTGAGTCTCCATCTTGTTGGATTACAATTGAAAACTAAGGCAAAGTATGTCATGTGTGTCGCATTATTTATAAACAAAGCGACTCATGAAATATTAATGCTCAAGAAAACTACTTGTCCTCTTAAAGGGAGCACCTCTGATTCTATTGACAAATTTAGCCCAGTAAATCCAAACTTGTCTGACATGGGACATAAGTGGGCCACGAGAGAATTTCAAATGTATTCATGAAAAGTGGAATTACCATTGGAGTATAAGAGTTGCAACATAATTTACCTTTCACATGACCATCACTAATCAATCTAAATAAAAAGCAAGATTGATTCGAAACCATATTCAATAATAAATGACCAAAATAAACAAAGATATCGTTACGCTATCCTTTTTTCCTCTTTCAAAGACAAGAAACAATTTGGAGCAGCTGAGTTCATTTACTTCGTGATTTCGAACTCAAATCATTTAAAATCAAATAAAACATTCAAATATTGCAATTTTCGAAGACTTATTTGTTCATTGTGAGGACTAAAAGTAAGGGTTCTAAATTAGCAGGAGAAAAAGGTCATTATTAAAGGGGGTTTAGTTACACTGAAGAACATTAAAAGCAAAAGAGGTATTTGTAAGTAATCTTTATTGTTATCAGCGTATTCGGTGAAATTTGGAATCTGTGTTAGGATGTTTAGTAAAACAGTTGATAATTCATTTTTATTTTAAGTACAGACCTTAATATAATAAATATTCCTATATTATTTACAAATAATTACCAATTACCCTAAATGGTGGATAGAGGGCCATAACGGTGTCAATTCTAATGCTAAAAATACTCTAAAGTTTGAAATTTTGTTTTCTTAAAATTTTGAAAAAAATATTTTTTCTTATAAATATAATTATATTTAAATTAGGTATCAGTACTTTAATAATATATAAATTACTTTAAATAATTTAGTTATAAGTAAATTTTGAAAGTTTACTAATGTTACAAATAACTTAATCAAGTTAATTTCGTTGATTTATAAATAAGTATATAAATATATATATATATATATATATATATATATATATATATATATTTCTAATAGCGGGGCACTGGGTGACTGGATCCGTCACCCACAACAAAGGCCGGAAACTGCTTCTCACATTTTAGAGTTACCCAGCGGTCACCTGTGAACTAAGTCACGGAACTACGACTAGCATTGCCTACGTCACACCACCAAAAACCCGTTTTATAGGGCGGTACACATTCATCCATCCTCTCAGAAGAAGAAAGGACGCTAACGACTCAGCCATTAGCCGGCGTATATATAGATACTTTTTGATGTACTTACTCATATTCTTCTGGTAAGAATCTTCTGTTGAGGTTAACTTCAAAATCACATCAGTACAAGTGGCCGTGATTGCAAGGAATGCTATAATGCATAGCAATGAACTAAGAAAGATAAATAAAATATGAGAAAGATAATATAATTATATATCACATTCTTAATTTTGACTCATTATGGTTTAAGGTTGTATTAAAGTCACCCAAGTAAAAGATATTATAATTTCAGCTAATATTTAACAATAATAGGGTTGGATGTAGTGTTACGGCATGTATATTTATTAGGGTAGATGCTTTGGAGTTTTTCTAGTGAATGTGCACTTGCATTATTATATCCCTTGAAAATGGCAAACCAAAGTCTTCCAAAAAGATAGTACACAGTGAATGTGTGAGAAAGCCTTAGTCTTTTACTGCTGTGGTGAAACACTTCTGCTCGGAAGTTGGCAACAGCAGCTAGAAAA
>JAPDSC010113063.1:2399-14844 GCA_026290005.1 Latrodectus geometricus
AAAAAAAAAAAAAAAAAAAAAAAAAAAAAAAAAAAAAAAAAAAAATGTTGCAACTTGCAATAAAAGGATTTTTATTGTTAAAAATTATTTTTTTTACACTAAAGATGAGACAGATTAAAGTGACTTTCGAATTATTACGAACACGTACGCGCAAAATGATAATCGAATCCTCTAACTTTTGAACAGAATGGTTAACCAGAAACTTTTGAACAGATCGCTAACGATACAGCTGATAAATCGAACCATTAATCATTGATATAATATTGCAGTGACAATGGGGAGATATTTCGGTCGAATAACTGAAAAACCAGATCTTATAAATTCCAGCAAATAATCTTCAAGAACTCATAAAAATATTTTGATGAATAATGTAGCGATTCAAATGATTATTTGAAAGAACATTTACAGAAAAAAATCTCATTTCGAATAAATTTAAGATCCATATCAACTCCCTATGTACTATAAAAAATAACACTAACATACTAAAAAAATATAGTTTTAACAGAATTTATTCAGTATTAAGAACTATTTATAAAATCATCAATATAATCGCACGACAAGCGGAAGAAGCTACGTTTATCTTACCTTCACAAAAGCGGGCAACAGCAGGAAGGAAATCAACCGCTCGATCTTGAATCACAAGCAAAAGATATCCGCATCAGAAACATCTCCACAACGTCACAAAACATCCAACCATAACAATCCCGCATTCAGTCGCAAAATTAGATTCCACTGAAGCAGCCATCAATTCCACTTAAAACTCGATGACGATTCAAAAAGCAAGAGCAATAAAACGATCCTGCATCTACGCAGAGTAAATGCGTTCAAAAAAAATTGATTTCACCTTACCCTCACGAACTTTGAGAAAAATTTAAATAAATCAGAGTCTATCTCGATCAGGAGAAGGCGTTGGTATCGCGCGATATTTTTTTTTATGCCACATTCATAATTATGCGATTGATATCGATAGCCGGAAATGATGGATCGAGCACGCCATCCAAACAATGAGGAATAATTCACGATGACGTAAATCTCCTGAAGTGAGTAGGAGAGAAGTTTGGGCGAATCTCTCTGGAGAATTACACCGTTTATATATGCCCAAAGTAAATAAATTTAATAAAAGAAAAATTGAAGTGTTTCATTTTTTGAAGAGTATTAGTAATAAAGTAATCTTGCTGGCATAAAATCATTTGTAATAAAATGTTTATGGCGTATCTCTGCGTTTTTAAATCCACGTGAGATGCGAGATATCTGCAACAATTATCAACAACCAGAAATTAGAGCAATAAAAATAGGTGGAGAAAAGTATATATGATAGTTCAGTTCAAAGTGAAAAAAAATCAAAAATAAACAAAACTTGAAAAATTTCAATTTTTGAAAACATAATTCTTCCACCCATAAAAATGAAATCTCCAAAATCCTAAATCTAATAAAGTAGAATCTTATATACAGACAATTAATGATTTTTAATATGAAAAAAAGTTTAGAAATATCGTTAGAAGTGAAAAAATCTTGAGAACAATTAGTTTGACAGATATAGAGAGTATTCCAAGAAATAAAAACTATTGAATAATCATCTTTTTTTTTAATTTAATGAGGTAATCAGAACTTTCCAAAGATAAAGTAATATTCACCTGGCTCTGAAGAGGAAATCTAGAAAGCTGTCATATTTACATACTGATAGATTAGCCTAATGAAAATTGATATAGTTGTTTCTTAAGTAAAGAATAAGTATGAGACACTTAATCTTTACTTCTACTCTTACTTTTGTTAAATCCATACTAAACAATATTAGAATTCATGCGATATTTTACAATAATTGATAGCGATAAATATATATTTAATATATTCAGTAAAACAGATAAATAAATCTTATTTTTGTGTCTGCCAATATACAGTGATAAATATTCAGGGATATGTAAACAAAAATCCTAAGTTGTGCATCCACTAAAATTTTCTTTTGGATTAATTTGAAAACGCGGCTATACACTATGGAATAAAACTTATATCAATTTATTGGTCTCCGCCTAATTTTGAACATAGGCTATGTTTTACTTAATTCTGACTTGTAATTAGTTTAAGCCGTAAAAGAGGTGATATGAATTCCAGGTAAAGCTCTTATGCCGCGATAGTTTATGCTTTTCTAAAACTATTCAAAAACAGGCGTATGGATTCCCCTCCCCCCCAATCATGTTAAAATTATTATCTATGCTTAAAAACTGAATGTAAGGAAAAGTATGTACATCAAATACTTTTCTTCTTACATACCTAATGTAGTCAAAAAATAAATAACCACGTTTGCTATTTTCTTCGATTTTTGAGAAAGTAGTTTTTGCCCACTACAACGAATTTTTTTTGCGATTTTTCCAATACGTCACAAATCAGATAAGCATTATAACACGGTTGGAGAGTCTCGATTTTAATATTTAATAGAATATCCAACGTGAAAATAAAACTGACACTATGAGATTTCACGGATTACAAAGTCTTAACTCTTTATTTTCATTACAATAAAAACGAAAACTCTCATACACAGCATCAGTTTGTTTAAAATAAATCTATAAATTATACATTGCAATTTAGTGTGAATGCTTGCCAATTTCTCTGGAATATAAAATCAGATACAACTTTCCAGTTTTTAATATCAATATTTACCAAACAAAAAGCGATTAATTACATAGAAATAAATGCATTAGAAAATCAATACTAAAAATAAAAATTATCTATGTCTGCAATAAATGAAAATTCAATATAAAATATGTACGGATGCCTACATAAGAATTCATTATCAATCTGATACTTAAATTTTCTAATAAATTTTATCCGAAGTAAAAAAGTATTTTATTTTCATCATATTTAAATTTTATCCTTTTCTGTCCTACATATATTAAATATTATCATGAAATATGTCAAAGAAAATTTATTCGTAAACACGAAAACTATCTTTTTTTCATAAAATGCATTAAAGCCTAAATCGTGATTTTGTTTATTATTCTGAAATGTTTTTTTAAATAAAAAATAGTTTTAAAGTTTGGCACAAACTTGCACACAGCTTATTAATTTTACTGCCGTAGCCAATTTATATTATACATTTATATCTCGAGCTATCTAGAATGGCAAAAAAGATTTTGACCTAATTTTTTTAGTTGTTTTGTGTCACTACGATAATTTTTTCGGTATACAAAGGCTAATTTAATTGAGATTTATCTTCAAAATAGATCCTGAATAACTGAAAATATCGATGTTTGTAGTAGGAATTCAACTCACGAACTATCAAAGTGAAAACTAGAGCTCTAGCCATTCAGCTATCAGAAACGTTCGACGACGATGGACTTGGGCATTATGTTATAAATTTTGAAATGCATTGATATGAGGACAACTGGATCAAACAACATCCTTTTCTGCAAATTTTTACATTTCAATATCAAAATATAGTGTTGCAACTATCAATAGATTATCAAGAAGACTATCTCCAGCTATACAAAGATCAAGAAAACGTCTTTCGCAAAATTGTTAAATCAGGGATTTTCACTATCATTTATGAGAGTAAAAAATATATGTAGACCTAAAAAATGGAACACATTAAAGTTAATTTGAACTAAGAATTAAGTTAGTCTGCGTTATTGTGCCGCAACTTTAACATAAAAAGATTCTACCAAAACATCTTCCGTTACCTCGAGGCCAAATCTTTTCATTATAAAAATGACACATTTAGGCAAACATGGCTTTTCCCCACTATCACTTATGAAAATAAGAAGTTAATAGCATTAAAATTTGCTAAAATTGATTTGAATAAAACCTGCAATCGATTATTTGCAGTTTCTTGTTACTTTATTAAAAAAAAATAATAATAATAATAAAAGCGATGAAATTTAATGTGTTTTAATATGTTACTATTTCCTTTTCCTTTTAATGTATCTTTTTAAATAAAAAAAAATTTGCATGACAAAATTGTCTTGAAAACCACTCTAAACATACATCTAATTTCTTTATTTATAATTCTTAGTTGTATAAAAGCTAAATTTAAAGAAATGCATTTTATGACTTATTTTAAATTTTAACACTACATTATATTAGTTACAGCTTGCTATACCGTATTTTATTCAAATAAGTATCAATCACGATAATTCCCTTTACAATTTTCTTCATTTGCAACAAATTTGTTAATAAATTTTGAATTTGCTACTATTTTCATGATTTAGAAGTTTTATATCAACATAATTATTTTAAAATATATTTTAAAAATATTTTAAAAGTATGTAAAAAAAATGTTTAAGTTTTTAAAAATTAAAGTTTAATAGATCGACAGCAATTCAAAATATATTATTTCAAATGAAATTTTTATTTAAAATATGCATATATATTTCATTCAGTTAACAAAGACAGCCATTTACAGCAAAAATTTAATAAAATTCTATATTCTTAAAAAAATAATGAAAATAAACAAAAAATTATAATGCATAAAATCTGAATTATGACAGATAAAAAAACAAGCAAAAACGAGTATAGATTGAAATAAAGATCATTTTTTTTACTATCATTCTGACAGTTAAATGATTTATCTTTCTGTAATGATATATTGTTTGTGAATAACTGATGACAAAAATCTGTCATTATGACAAGTGTAGAGGAAATAAAGAGTGCTATTTCCATATTTATTTTCTAGATATGCTTTTATTATTTCTATTCAGCCAGCTGGAAACAAATTATTGCCAATATCGATATTTAAAAAACTTATCAGCATTAAAATTACTATGTACACAAACATTTATATTAATTCTGTTACCATTATTAAATTTAATTAAGAAAAAAAAATTTCTTTCTTAACTGTCCTTGATATTGTTTATACTAAATTTTAATTAATTTATTGCATGAACATATCTTTACATGTTCATTATACTTTTATATTTTAGTTATTCCAATTAATACAACTTTCATATTTTAGTTATTCCAGTAAATTTTGCACCACGAAATATTACACTTATCATTTATTTAATTCAACATTTTATTTTGAATTTTTTTTGTAAAACAAGAAAATTCTGATTCTTTTATTTTATAAAAATATATTGAGAATTAAGAATTAAAAAAAATAATAAAAGAAATAAAAAAAAAAATATTTTATAAAAAACGATACGAATCTTATATTTCAAAATTATTTTCAATTAGTTTATTTTATAATATGTATCATGGGTATAAAAAAAGTTATAATGAAAGTTTAAGTTCATAAAAAAGAATTCATATGTATGACAGATTAAATTTTTTCTCATTTTTTTAATGATGTAGGTTTTAAAAATTCAATATCATGCAAAAAGTTTGAAATTCTTATTTTCTTATATCTTATTAATATTTAAATTGAATATAAATGTAGTAATAATGCAAATGTCACCAAGAAATGTCGAAATTTAAATATATGAACATAAAAATTATATTTATGGAGAGCAAAATTTTTAAATTATTTCACATATACATTCAAAAATAAAGATCAGAATACATTTTATGAGTTCTTTTGGTTTTATGTAAAATAATAATTGAAATCTAATCATATTGTATATTTTCTACATCGTAAAAACTACACATTAACTCTATAAAAAAATAAGAAGTTTTAAGAAAGAATCATCCAAAAATTTCTAACATTTTTATGCACATCTTATTAACGATAATTGCATACAAATGCGCCATTTCCTGGAATCTTAAATCAAATTCAACTTCAATTTGTTTATACGCCTTACTTTTTCTAAAGTAAAATCTATTCAGGTTACCATAGGTTATGCGTTTTTTTGGTGAATAAACAACATAATTTAATATTGGTGACAAATTGGAAACTTTTGAAAAACATTTTTCAGTTATTTAGAAAAATTTGCGTACACAAATTGAAATAATAATTTAAATTGTAATTCTAGCGTGAAATAGAATTTTACGGAGTGAAGATTATATTATTAATGCAGAGTTTAATTCAGAGAAATATGTTCATTCACGTTTCTTTTTTCTATTAAAATACATATTCCTAGTTTAGGTTATAGAATAATTTAAAATTCTTTGCAGGATATATAATGAAAATAAGATTAATAAATACAGAAAACTATTTTAAATTAGCTGTGTGTGTTACCACTTCTGATGGAAAACATTTAAATATATTTTTAACTGCCACCTTCATAAAATCTTTTTTAATTATTATTTTTAAATCAATTGCAGTATATTGTTAACAATGCAACTTTTGATTTAATACAAGAACGAAATTTCAAACACCTGATTAAATTAATATTGATATCAAAACTATCTTAAAGTAGCGATTATGATTTATTTTAATAATTCATTTTAAATCACTCCATTATTCTATATCTAAAGGAATAAAATTAATAATATAAATTGAATATTTATGAAAATGTTTTTTTTTTTCAAACCATACAAATAATATTCTTTAATAGAGTATGAATTCGAAATTTCAGTACCATCAGAATTTAATTGTTAAAAAATTACTAAACTTTATCAGGGGGGAAAAAAAAGAAAGAAAAAGCACTTTAAAATAATTTTTTGTAGAAGCTTCTGTCAACATATAATAAGGTAATAGAATTTTTATTAAACAAAAGTTACTGGAAACTATTTGACAGCTAGAAGAAATAGTAAATTAATGTCATCATAATAGGCACAGTTATGGTTGAATAAGTTTTAACAAAAATTTGGAAAAGTTCATGACACATTTCAAACGATTATTTTTATTAAGTTGTCAGTTTCAGGAGAATGATTACAGAAGTAAATTTTTAAGTTCTATGCATTGCGAGATACAAACGTGATATTAAATTTTGTGTTTAATCGAAACATATACAAACAGAGCATTTCTTTTGTTGAGGCAGAAACCATTTATATTTAAGATAAAGCAATAATAAAACAAATTGAAAAACTGAGCGACGAAAAATCTTGATTCGAAGTTTTTTTTTTAATGCATGTACATTGAATTTGCAATTCAGAGTCCTCAACAAATTTTAGTGTTCCCTCAACTCAATGGATATTGAACAGTGATGATATAAATATACTCGATGATTTGTTACAATCCAGACATTTTTTTTTTCAATAAGCGTCAAATCATGCCTTGTTATAGCATCTAATAATACAAGTGAATATAATTCCAACTAATTAAAACGATGAAGATTTTTTTGCATTATATTACAGGGGTTTAAAATTCATGTAACTGCAAAAGAATTTTCACAAATACCTTTTATGAACTTGTGAAGATAGTGAATGATAGAAACCGTTACGAATTTGAATTTTACGATTCATTTTAAAGTCAGTAAACGGACAAGTTGGCAATCCCAAAGCTAATTCAGGCATGTTCTCTCTTTATACTACTAAATTTTGTGATTTAAATACATTGGACAATTTACAGCAGGTAACTTAATAACTGAAGAAAATTTGAACACCCACTGCTTAATACCTCCTGAAAAGACATTCTTAGTAATAGGCGTTAGTCACATAATGTGAAGGAAAAAATCAAGTTAACATCCAAGCACCACCATATGAATAATATATTGGCCAAGTAAAAGGTAAAATCCATCTTCAGTTATTCAATAGTGAAACCAGACCAAAAGAAGAATATTCCATTTTGCAAAACATTGAATACAATCAAGTTATCTATTTGATTTGGAGTATTGTTTGACAGATGTAACTTTTTTGTACATGAGGGCTGATACGATCCAAATTTCTCATTTAAACTAAATTTAAAACCATAACAAATATTCACTAGGTAGAAATTAAACTCCAGAATTGTTAACTGAATACAACTACACATACTTAGGATCGATGATGTCGAACTAAAGTCAGTCGACAGACATAAATGAAGTCGTATACAAAGGAAACTGATTGAGGTTCAGTTAATTTAAATTAATACAAGTTCTGAGTATATTAAACTATAAATGCTTTGCCGGTTTAAATATTTTAGTATATTTGAATGTACTTCATTTAATTTCATTTATCAACATTTATATCTGTTTAAGAATGATTTCAACAATCAAATGATAAAATAGCCAAAGGGATAATATATTGCTAAAAATGAGCTTTGTAAAAGAATGTGATTCCATTCCTATTCCATAAAATTTATACTATATTCCAGTACTAAGGGAATAAAATAATATAACTATTCGTTTCTCTTACATTGCTGTGTATATAGACCCCTTAACTGACTTTCAGTTCTTCTAATTACGCTATAATCTGTATAAGTTTCATTAACACTAAATGCATGTTTCTGTTGATCACTGGATAAAATAAAATGAGCAAGAATCATATCACGTTTAATTTAGACTTCCTTTTTTAAAAATTAATTTAAATAGGATAAAAACTATTTCAGTATTGTCTAAAGTGCACGATAGACTTGCTTGGCCTTGGGAATAGACAATTGTTTACAAGGCAAACGAATGTCTTCTTTTATAAGCAATTTCAACTAGAACTAAAGCTGTCATTAAACGCTTTGCTAGATATCGCCAAAAGGTTCGCCATTTTGTTTTGTAAGTTCCACCAAATTTTTAGTATGCATGCGAAAA
The DNA here is from genome assembly GCA_026290005.1 of Latrodectus geometricus. Classification (NCBI taxonomy): domain Eukaryota; kingdom Metazoa; phylum Arthropoda; class Arachnida; order Araneae; family Theridiidae; genus Latrodectus; species Latrodectus geometricus. The sequence goes on from JAPDSC010113063.1 coordinate 10,931, forward strand.
TCATGAATATCTCAATGTTTTCCCCACACTTCACCAAATACTGAGGATTTGACGATATCTTTGGTACCTATAGCAGAAAAGTACTAAAATTTGTTTTTTTCCTCACCATCGAATCGATTTCAAGCTATGAGATCCTTGGTAAATTTCCCCGAATCGAATCTCCCCTTTCAAAGTGCCTTGATTGCAGATTTCGCGCTGTTTTTTAGTGTGAAGCGGAAAAATCGGAGCCCAATTTTCTACGTCGTTTCCCCTCACCTGCCCAGCAAAGACGTACACGTTCCACATCCCCCCCACAACTATTTATCCGAGCCCTGGCGCCTACTTCGATTTACAACAAGTCACCTGTATCCTTTCGCTCTCGGCCACTAATCCCTCAGTGCGCACTCCTTTTTATTCAGGTACGTGGCATACGGTTGCCAGGTGGTTAACGGTTTACCTTTTATCCGGCAGGTGAAGACATACACCTTCCCTCCCTACCCATCATCCTTTACTGCCTCCCTTCGCAATTCGTCATGTCATTGAGGTTGAGCTCTTCGGAATTCTAAAGATCAAGTGAGATGCGTCTTTTACTGTCTCGACTCCATTATTTACGATCGAAGGTGAGTTGTCACAGTTAACAGCAAGATAAAAGCTACCATTTAAAATTCACTGGTCTTCACCCTCCCCCTTTCTAAGGCATTAAAATTCAGTATTATAGTTGTAAAACGAATGAATATATATTATGAATATATATATTATATGAATATATATATATTAAAATTCACCGAAAGTGGCTAGCATATATGAAGGATTTCACTTAACGTACAAAATACAGAACCCTGTTTCAAATGTTTGACAAATAGATAAATATAAATAAAACAAGTTTCAGTGTTAGACACAAATTTATTATTTACTATTTTTGTTAATAATTTTATTTTGCTATCGATGGTATCAATTCAATTAAAATATGTGTTTATAAATAAGTCCAATAATATTTTAACCACAGCTTTCTGAAAGTCATAATGGATTCAAATATATAAATTGAAATATTTTAATAACAATTAAAAATATTTATTCTCGATTGAATTGATTTCTGCTTTTTTAAATGCCAAAAATGAGTTGCAATAAAAATCTCAAAATGTTGAAACACAAAAACTTGTCAAGTAACATTTTACCATATTAAGTTTACGTCACTGACTTTAAATCTAACTTCCCAGCTAAACCAATATTGAATAACAATTTGTTGTAGTTGATTAATGCTGGCTAAATATAAGTTTATTCAACAGCCTTTTAAAAATAGTAATTTTTAAATCTGGTACAAATTTACATCTTAGTTATTTAGAATTTTATTTGAATCAGTATACTTTTTATTTCATAGCCTTCAGGGGAAAATTTAAGTTTCTCTCTTCTCTCTTTTTATCGAGAAATCATATCACTGAAATCTTTAATTTCGCCTTCGCACAACATCGACAAAATAGTAGTTGCTAAGGGTAGATATGGAAGTTATTCAGAATTTGAAACATAATAAAAACGACATGCTTAATTCATGATGCGCATAAATATAAAAATTACAGAAAAATGAATGACCGATGTCCAATTCTTTATATTCATAGCGGAACTTCCGGTCTGAATTTCAGGAAAACGGATGTTCTTTCTTCCATATTAGCGGGGTAGTGCACATAAGGTTTTTGAACCTGATTTCTCCAAACATAAGTGACCAGCCAATCATTTTTTTTTCTTGTCATGAAAAATATCTGCATAATTCTTCCGCATCTGGTCATTCCGCGAATTAATTTCCACAGAAAAAGATTTGCGCAGAGCCCGAATTGCGGAAATAACCCGTGATTTCCGAATAACAGTATCCGTTTTTGTGAGGAAAATAATTGTCCGATTGTGATTTTAAACATAAAACACAATACAAACAGCACAAGCACCATAATTTAGACTCAATGTTTACCGTAAAGTGGTCTTCGCAACGGAATTATGAGACTTCAGATTTGCTTCTGCTACTGATGACCAACTTCAAAGGAATGCTGTATTCCTGAAGGACTGTTATAGTAGGTGGTTGCTTTTTCCGAGATTTCTCTTGATTGACGCGCAAATAAAGTCTATTATCAATGAAGTCTTTCCAGCAAAACAATGCTTAGTTGGTTAGCTGCTAAATAGTTTTTGAATACGTGAACTAATTTGACTCAGACATACTATTTTAGAATTCAAAGTAAATATCCCTTCCTTTAATAGATTAATTACAATAATTCATTTATTTTTAAGACAGAAAATTTTGCACATCAATTTTCTACCCGAATACTTTAAAATATCTTAAAAAGGACTTAATACACAAGTTATATTATTCGAAAAATTAAATTAATTTCTCCTGTATAACATTTTCCTTTTATATTTTAAAACTCTAAGACTAATAAAGTCACTGTATACTGCTATATATTCTAGTGGTTAATCTAGAATATCTAGTGACTAGATATTACTAGTAGTGTATATTACATACTTAAAAAACTTCAAATAATTTAACAAGTTACTCAAAGTCTTAGATAAGATAAATATTTCAAGAAATCAATATGAATAAAAATATATTGTAACAAATTGAATTTTTTTAAGCGAAAGCGTTACAACGAACATATAAACTGAAAAAATAATTCGGTTGAAAACAAGTGCGTATGTAGTATATAAATACAGCTGATAAAACATTCAACATTTAATAATTATACATAATTTTCATTCTCTAGAATAAGATATTTTATAATTTATTTCTAAAAAATTTTTACAGTAAGTACGAAAACATAAGTTTAGAAGATTTCAAGTAATATATATGAGCTTTCTAACCCGACAAAAAAATTAAATATTTCTAAAGATCTTTAGATGCTATTTATAGGTTATCCCATAACAATGCAAAACAAACGACATTAAAAAATTTCCTGTTTTCAATTAGAAAAAAGTTTTCTGTTACAGATATAGATAGCAAATTCAGTGATACAAAAATTATATTACTAGTAAAATGTATGAATTAACAAAAAATAAGCACGATTCCATTTTTACTTACAATTGGTTTTAATTCTATTTTTATTTACTAATGGTTTTAAAGAATCAAATTTCTGTAATGATGTAACACAGGAAGTTATTCTGAATATTTATTTTCATAGAACACAGTAATTACACAAGAATCTGAAGTTGGTTTGTTATTTATTTATTTTACTCAGAGGCAAATTTGACCAGGTGCTGGATTTTCAAGTGAATTCTAAACTATTGTAAACATCCGCATTCAAGGTAAGAATCGAACCCATGAACTATTTTATTTTAAAGGCCGCTAACCATTCAGCTTCAATCTGGACCATGTGAATTTCAAAGGAGTTTTTTTTAAAAAAAATACTAATTTTACAACTTTGCAGTTCAGTCATTATTCTGTTCCTTTAATAAGTGTGATTTTTGAATTTTTCTATATAGTATCGATATAATAGCTTAAAAAACATCTCCATCAAAATAAAAGAAACATAAAAACTCAATATTATGCCAAAATAAAATTGCCGAGTAGGTGGGAATAATTACAATTTCCGCCCAAGCGTACAGCAGGAAACGATCCTCAGCACAAGGTCAATTTCTTTTGTGTCTCTTTAGAAAACAATTCACTGATGCGTTCCTTGGTACGACAAACGACAAAGGAACTCTTTGTTAAACAACCATGTGAGCATTACGTCAAACACGTTTTACACATCGATTAGTGGAGAATGAAGAGATCATGACCGAAGAGTTCTTCTCAAACAAAGAATTCAGTTCAGAAAATTTATTACACACAAAAAGTTCCATATTGTTGCAATAATCAATATAGCAAACAAATTTCGCAAAACAAAATTTAATAACAGTTAAAAAAATCTCTTTTATATATATATATATATATATATATATATATATATATATATATATAT
>JAPDSC010113067.1:0-21966 GCA_026290005.1 Latrodectus geometricus
TGCAATTTTTTAATTAAAGTACAATTTTTAATTAAAATTATTTTTCATATTGAATATTATTTTCGTAAACTGTTTTACATACTATTAGATTTTTATCATAAAAATAAATTTAATATTTCTGAAAGGAAAGAAAAGTAATTTAATTGAAAATATTTCTGAATATAAACGACTAATTATGAAACACTAGCTTTTTTGATTATTTAAGCGAAGGGCAGCTGATGAAGACTATCATGATAAATTTATGCAAGACAAGATTCCCTTATTAAATGAAAAATTTATCTTAAATAGCAAAAATTTAACTATACTCAGTATAATTAATTTTTATTGTACTTTAACATTACTATTAAAAAATAATAATTGTAATTTTTAGTTTAAGAATCAACTGCCTCTCTGTAGTAAGTTAAAAAAAATATTGATAAATACTCTGACAGTAAATATTTTTAACGAATATTTATGTGAAATATTGATTCCTTTCATTTTTAACACTAAAATACCTCAGCAGTCTATATAGATTATACCTTGAATATATGATAAAGCTGATAATTTATAATTTCCTTCTATTCCATAAGTAAATGTTTTATTTTTATAAATAATTTAATATTAAAAAATATTGATAAACTTACAACTCCACAAATGTAAGCTTAATATTTTCAAATATTATATACAACGTCCCACAATACTGCTATAAAATAATTAAATTTTTAAATTTTTATTTCTAATATATTATACATTATATAAGAAAATTTACAATTAGAAATTATAAAAAAAATGAAAAATTACATAAATGCCTTGAAGCTAATAACATTTTTCTTGATAATTCACTAGAACTTGATGCAGCTATTCTTATAAATGATTGAAGATACATTTAATACCCTGTTTGAATGATATCGTAGTTATGTATGCTAAAAAACGTTGCCATTAAGCTTAATAGGCTGGAAAGAATTGAGCTGCATCTTGCCAAAAAATTTCATTACATTTTTTTTTTTTTTTTTTTTTACATATTGTATAAAAAGAAAATATATAATGCTGTTAAACGGAGAACATTTTTTTATTTTTTACGATAAAATATCCTTATAATATTAAACATAGTATACATGCGGTTTTATGAAGTGAACAGATGCATTAATCACTTTCAATTCTTTCGAATAAGAACACATGGTTCTCTATTCAGAAAAATTAGATTGGGTGTACAAATCTGCAGTAAATTATTCTCTTGTAGTTTGAAAATATTCTCACTGAGTCAGAAACCACCATTCTTATAGCACCCAAGAATTTTTTAATAATCTTAGAATCTATTCGGTCGATTCTATAAAAAATACAAAATTTCAAGTAAATGTAATAGGTGATATTTCAATATTTAATGTTTTTGACTATTCAAAGCTTGACACGATGATGTCCATTTACGTCGATTAACTCTGTTAAACATAGCCAACTAACTGTAATGAAATCTTCAATCACAGTCATGGGAGAACGTTGACTATTGAATTGGCAATTTACTTGTCAATCTTCCTTTCACATTAGTAAAAGGGCACGAGACTCTAGTTTAACATGCATAGATCTCAGAATAATGATCTTTGGTGAAATAAGATTTTAAACCTAGTATTCTCTGGACACGAAACAATCTTTTACCTAATAAACTACTGTAGTTCCCTGAGAGTAAAAAAGTGGTGCATTTTTTAATTTTTTCAATTTTATTGAGCTTTAAAGTGGAATTTAATATTTTAAAATAACTCAATACCCTTTTGCAATATATTCTAATAACGTATCAAGAAATATAGAAAAAGAGAAATCAACATTTCTTTCATGTGACACTAAAGTATGAAATTCAACAACAAGCAGGAATTATAAGAACTAATGAGAAATATAGTTGCGTCTTGGTATTTTCACACGCTATAATTATCTGCCTACTTAATTGTCTGCAACCGTGGTGCCAAAGTATTATTTTTTTAAGTAGTTCGCAGCCTAGCTTAATGGAAAATCCATAGAAAGTACCTTATTTGAAGTCAATCATTGCTGAAAATGGAAGATAAAAATTGTGTGTCTGCTATCTGCCAAAATGTTTCTCAGAATAAAAAAGAAAAAGCTTTTTTCGTAATAGATGAACATGATTTGCTAGCTAAGAAGTCCTTACATAAAAGAAATTTTGTCAACTATTGTTATGACCTGTGGTTGTTGATATGTCCACTATATACTTATACTCACGATCTCTTTTGAAATGGCACGGCAAAAAATATTTTAGATTTCATTTTGATCATGCAAAACATGAGTTAAATTTTTAGAATGATTAACATAACTTATACGGTTGCAAATGCCTCATTCCCGATGATATAACTATTAAAAATAAATAATTTCCTAAGGAGACTGGAAAGAGTGAAAAAATTATGCATTGTGACAGTACTAATCTTTTTTCTTATTTCACATTGCCTATCGGGAATTCATTCTTTTGATGTGATTGCCAATACCGTGAGAAATGCCACGGACTTATTGAAACAATTAGGAAGGTTCAAAAGGAATTTCCATCATTAAAAAAGAATGGCTTCTGCTTCACAATACAACATCCATTCATTCTGAAGCAGTCAGGGTAACTTATCTGGCAGGTCAGAGGTGTAAAACTTTATATTTTAAAGCTGATTGTAAATTTTCAGAAGAAGCAAGAACTTTCTTGCTTACCTTCTCTTTCAAAAAGTGGTTTGTAAAAATATCATAAATAATTATAAATGGCTCATTAAAACGCAGTTTTTAATAACATTAATGAAAATGGATATTCTCGTAAATTTTTTTAAGGTTTTTTTATCTAAAACAAACTTTATATTACTAAAAATTTTTAACATAATTATTCTTCGGTATTAGGCTTTGGGGAAAATTTATAGCACACTAATAATATTTTGGCGAACTTTCGGTATAAATATTACGATTATGATAAATAATTGTATAATATTTTTAATTATTGTAAACAAATATTTAAGTTATAAAAAATATAATCAGTAATATATAAGTGTGATTTTGGACTTATATTTGAACTGATTCTATCATTCCATTTTTTTTTTTTTGTGTTGCGTTACATTATTAAAAAATATTGATTTTTATCAAAACTTACAAGTCGCAATAGTTTCAACAAATATTAAAGGGATTGTCTTTAAAAATGTCATTTTAAATTGCTCAAAGTATTACATGAAAAAAGGTAAAAAAAACTACGTAGGACCAAATAATTGGCTTAGTTAATTATTGGAGTGTATTCATTCTGTAAGCGTGCCATTACATTTGAAATAGTTCTTTCAAATTGGTTTTTGGTCCGTTTTATGTATTACGTAGAATAATAGATCAAAACAAAAGTGTATATGCTATAGCAATTATGCAAACAAAAAAAATTTCAAATTTTGTTTAATTTATTTTCCGTGAAAAGATTGAGTTTTCTTAGACTCCAATTTTAATAGACTCAAATTGGCAATAGATGGCGCTGTATGAAAAAGCATTATTATTATTATTACTAAGTTTATTTGTTATATACTAAATTATTTATATGTATTTCCTTGATTTTATTCAGTTTATTAAATGTTTTCAAAAAAATTATCCTTTTGTTTTTTAAACAAATTTCATAATTTTAATAGAAATTTGAAAGAAAAATTGCACTTTAAATAGAAAAAAGTCATATTTTCATTCAAAAATTATATGTATAAGATGTAAAAAAAAAAAAGATAATTTATTAGAATGCTGTAAAAACAATATTTTGTTACTCAATAGTATTTGATTTTAAATATAGATATTAATTTCATATGATTTTGATAATTAAGAAATACATTAAATTCAAACAGAAATTTCTGCAAAGTGCGAAAATTTCTTTAATTCGAAGTGAAATGTTGGAAAGAAAGCTAAGCAAATACATATTCATATGTGCAATCAAAACTGTTAAATAATTGTGTATTAACTTTATACTGCAGTTCTTTATTCTCAAACTATTATATGAACGAAATTATATATAAGAATAGAAAGAAAACTCATACGTGCATTGCCATTAAAAGCAAATGATTAAATTTTTAAACAAAAAAGACAATTTAGCATAAAAAAGTTCATAAGTAAAATAATGGCTCTCTAGATCTTTATCATGCATTGTAAATATATGACACAATATATGTTATGGTGGCTTATACTGCCTTTAAAATAAATCTTAGGCATTTCTGATTTCAAATGAAGCGAATGATTGACACTTAGCATTGTGTTCCAAACGAAATCTTAAGCAATTGAAGTTCCATAAAATGAACCATAAATTCAGATAAAGGAAATTATTGAATATACCGTACATAAAATAAATTTTATGCAGCAGTTATAAAATATTGCATTTATTTGAATTCATTAATGGGCAATTTTCAGCAATAAACATATTTAAAAAATAAGAAAAAGTGAAATTAAGGTGTAAATCCATAATTTTTTTCTATTTCTGCATTAATTTTCAATTGCAACAAATTTACTACACTGATATTTTTAAAGACTAGAATTGATTTTTGCTTTCATCGTGCATTGTTACTGCACAAAGGCGCATGTATAGGTATGAAATCAATGTAATTAAGAAAAAGAATGAACAAATTATACTCAAGATATAAAGTAAAATATTCTCAACGATTTCTCTTAAGCTTAACTAACGCATTTAAAATTTCTCTGAAGTCAGCAATGAATTTTGAATGCATTACTTTTTTGAAATGTTTAGTTAGTAAAAATGTTTAAAAAAGTTGGGAAGTAGTAAAAGAAATATAGCCACTTAGAGATTTTCCTCATCAGCAATTCAACAAATTTAGTTCAGGAGAAAAACACAGAGGGCACTCTTTCTGTCTTTCCCTTTCGCCAAACTGAAACATCACATTTCAACCTCAATAAAAAGACAAGTCGAATACTTAACTCGAGGGCTTGTGGAATAAATGATTCGAAAGGATAGTTTTAAAAGTTACTGCACCCTTACCTTTTGTTCGCACAACATTGATATTTTAGGAACTGAATTAATGGCGTGCTTTATTTTCTTTAATATAAGCGAAAGTTGATATATCGAAGCAAAACTAAAGTTACACAAAGAAACAGCTAGGTGCTACCGGATTTCTAAAATAAATACAAAATGCAGATATTTTCATAAAGACTAATTTTACATATTTGGGGAAAGAACTTCATACAAAATGCAACAATTTTTGAGTGACTAAGGACACAATATGATTTTTAGAGCATTAAATATGCGGATAACATTATAGAATTATTTTGCGTAGAATGCGTTAAACTGAAGAGCTCATAATTATTCACAATATTTTACGATTTTGAATATTGAAAAATATGAAAATAATATACAATTCAATAGGAGAATCTGAGTAATTTGTATGTAATAACGAACAATACTGTGTGTAAAATTTAATCAAAATTTATGAGCATGAAGTTCGATTTATTATGCACTTTTTCATTACATTTTAGTGAAACAGATCAGTAAAATAATTATATTATAGAAAATGAAAAAAAAAAAAAAAAGTTTAAGAAATTAAACTAACTTTTCAACTTTCTGTAAGCGCTCTAGATGCTTATGAAATAATAAATTAAACTTAATAATATCAAAGTAACATTTTCATTAATCCAGTATTTAAACTGCATATTGCCGCCCAACCTGTCTAGTGGTTAGCGTACCTGACTACAGATGGGTGGGACCTGGGTTCGAATCCTGGCTCGGGCGTGGATGTATATTCTCTCTCTCTCTCTTTCTTGTCTTTGTCCTTTCTTTGTGTGTGTGGGAATGGTTGCCTACCCTATAAACGGTTAATTATGGCACGTGTGTACTGAGGAAGTCGGACTCCACACCAAATATGGTTCAGTTGGAAAAGTGGAGCAGCGCACCTCATACTGCCAGCCTGGCTGGCACACGACAACAACAACAACAAACTGCATATTGAGCTTATGAGAAATAAAAGAAGAATTAAAATTTGAAGTAGAGAAATATTATGACAATAGTTTGAATATCATGACATTAATAACCTTTATTTTATAGCACTTGTTTTCATTTACCAAAACACAACCAATTGCCAAGTTATTTCAAATCTGGATCCGGTAAAGAGGTCGTCAACTGAGTTCTCAGCTATCCCTACAAATTTCTTATTTTACTTCAATAACCAGACATTAGATCCTTATAAACGTGTATTTGAGTTGTCAGCTTGATTATTATAATATTAATATTCTTCATTATTTGGACAGAAAAGTAAATCCAGGCTTTCAATGCTAAACATTTCCCAGTTTGGGCATAATCAACATAATGTTGGATCATGTTAAATAAAATATTTTGAGCCCTGATTTTTTATTCTTCAACATCATAATTTTCTCTTTCAAGTTATTTGTATTAATATAATATCATGTATTTGAATACATGATATAGATATATGATATAGATTTTTATATCAGAAATTCTATTTGAATAAAATTTCTGATATAAAAGTCTTCGTAAGACTATATTTGAAAAACTTCCCTAACGTATTGGATTTGATACTTGATCCAGTCGAGAAAACTTATGTCGTGAGAATTTATACATATATGCCGTAAGTCCCAAAAATCCATCCATCCATGCAGTATCTAGTGAAAAAGTAAAGTGAAACTTCCAGGGACTGTGATTCAAAACAACAAGGCGATCAAATATGCATTGTGGCAGAGAGAGAGAAAATGTATTACAATAAATAAAATTATTATTTATTTTAATAAATAATTAATATATCAAGCAATTTGATGTATTTATATAATAATGAATATATTATATAAATATATCATATTGTTTGATTCAATTTCTAATAATGGATCTTTAGTATAATACAAAAGCTGCTGTGAGTAGCTGTTGCTTATTTTTAACGATGAAGATCATCTGATTTTTTGTTTTAAACTTAGGCATTTTTCATTGAATGATGAGTTTTATTATTTTATTGATAAAATAAAATCAATTAACATGAGTAAATTGATATTCCATTAATTGAAGAATATTTTATTGTTAAAATAGAATTATAAAATAGGAAATTCTTTGTGTCTATAGAGAGTGAGTACTGAATACTTGTTCCATTGATACATATATGCAGGTCCGTTTTGCATCAAATTTCTATTAAACAAACGAGAAATTCATTCCTTTTCATTTTTATTTTTTAATAAAAAATCACAAACTTCTAGAGAATCTCTAGACTCAATTTATTTTGACAAATTTAACTCTCTGAGCCAATCACCAGATTGCATAAATAAAATCTTTCTGAAAGCAAATGATAGAAGACATTAGAACGTTGGAACATTATCCATTCTTTGAAACCATTAAGCAAAATGTTTGTTGAATAAAATGTAATTTCCATATTTTTCAGAGGGTTTCTTTGTCGCAAAAGTTTCTCACTGAGCTGTTGGCAATAATCCGGCAGTTTTTATTTTTAAATCCTAATCGATATTTCAACAGCTTTCTTTCATTTCATGTCAGGGAGCACAAAGCTTTGGCTCTTTGATGATGGTTTTAGAAAGAGTACGCCATCTGTGATCTCAAGACAGTAACCCACTACCGAACTTGATATCAAAGATAAAACTGGAAACAAAATTTTTTTCTCTAAATTATAATTTTCTTAGTAATTGCACTTGATCCACTTAAACTCAGTACATCTTCATATTTAATCTTCAGACATGATTCTAAGTTTTCTTTTTCGTTTTATATTTAAATTTCTTAAAGTTGCATTGAACTTCCAAATAATTATTGAATGAAAGTCTTTAATTCATTTGACATTCAACAATTTTCAGTTACTAAAACTTATCAGCTTTAAATTTTTTTTGCCCTAGATTATTGTATTAAAAAGTTTATAATACTAGTCCTTTGTGTGATTTAGTATCTCTCTTTTGGTGTTATGGGTCCCTTTGGGGGTAAAAGTATCATTAGCAAAAGTAAGAAATATCAACAGCAGTTTTCTTGACATTGTTTATAAAGTTCCATTAACGCAATCACATAGAATCTTTCAATACAATTTGTTGTTTTACGAGATTTTCCTCTGCGGTTTTTTCAAGAATAACCGAAAATCTAGATATTTTATATCCATGTGTTATATTTTATATTTACATGTTTAATAGGTATTCATTTATTAACTTATAAGCTTATCAATAGATAAAAGTTAAACTATTTAAAATATATTTCGATATCCTTCAAAAATAAATTTAGCACACGTTTTTCATTAGATTATAGCTCAACGAATAGCTGGAAGTGTGAAGTTGTGGCCTTCAGTTTAATAGTTCATAATTTTAAGATCCAAACCAAGCTTAGATGTTTGTAGTAGTTCGAAGTCCACTTTAAAAAGCAAGTTACAATTGAATAAATTCTTATGCTTTGAAAGCATTTGAAGATCAACAAAACAACCAACCACTTAGCTATTAGAATAATTTTTAAAACACAAAAATTTTATTTCTAATATTGCACACAGAAATAAAATAAATTAAAATGTTACATTTTAATAAAACACTGATGACTTTTTTTAACTCATCAGTTTTAGTGTGAATTACATGTTAAAATTAATACATTTAACAAGCATCTTATATTAGGTTAGGGAAAATAAATCCATTATTTTTACGTGAACTTTATGTAACTTCTTTTGTATTCGCTTTGTAAAAAGGTTTAAAACAGCTTTCATGTAGATTTTTAGGTCTTGCGCGTTACGACTGCTGACATGCGGTTAACTTCGATCATTTTTGATATTTTATAGACATTTTCGACGATGCTGTATCCACATGCGAGGTGCATCTCTAACATCAAAAATACCCGAATGGAATCGACGAAACAAAAATTGTACGTAACTGGTTGTTAGTCTTATATAGGACGATAAATACCTTTCACAATTTTAGCCACCCGGCTATCTTTTTAGCCGTTACAAGAGAAAAACGAAAATGTATCGAATTTTCTGTTTGTTGTCTTCCATTTTTAAAACCTTGTACCCGTAACTGAATTAATCAAACAAAAAACCGCAAGAGGATATTTTAGTGTCAAATGTCACCTTTCCAACGAGCAAAAATTTGAAATTGATTGATAGATACCTCACGAGATACCGATCACTAAAGACGTCTACCGAAAAAATAATGGATTACTTTTCCCCCAAACTAATATATTTGTGTATGTGTGTAAACTTCCATATGATCTATTCATTTACCCTTCCATCGAAGTAAAGATAAAAAGTTATTTAAAAAGTATGTGGTCTATAAAAATTATTGATTTTAGGAGTAAGAAGTGAACAGTTTTAAAGAATTTTCATTCAATTCATGAATTTTTGTAATATTTTTACTGATTTGATATTTAAAGTCAAATATGAACTTTGATTTAAAGAATAAAAAAAAATCTGTCACATCAGAAATTGTTTTTATCATGGTGTTTTCTACAATGATCAATATACGTTAAATCATCTTGTATGTATTTTAAATTTTTAAGCAATGGCTTTCTACTGCTTTAACAGTAACTTGCACTACAGGCTTTTTGGGTTGTAAACTAGTCCATGCACGCGTTATTTGTGTCGTCTAAAGTTCTTCCGCTGATGTGATGTGGATGTGGAGAGGAGAGTGTAAGCTTAGATGTGACCTTGTCATTTGACCATGGTTTAAAATTCTGAGGGGCCTGGTGACAGTCACGTATTCGAAACCTGTAAATCTTAAAGTTTAGTCCAGGACTCAATCTGCACCGATATTTATGTACATCGGAAAGTAATGAGTTCGAGTGTCGACTTAACTGAACATACGTCATGTTCACTAAAGGCGGCTTGGGTTGTTTCATAAGTCATGGTCGCAATGTCCTCTGCCAATCTGGAAATAGTCATGGTCGCAATGTAAATCTGAGAATAGCAGGTCAAGTTTTGGGGGTCTTCTGCTTGATCCTTATTTCTAAATTACAAAGAATCCCACCCAGCATCTTCCACCTAAATGGTAAAACCCAAGTCTGAGCTAAGTACAGGAAAATATGCCAGTGCTCACACTCTTTCGTGATGAGCTCACGGTTGCCTGCTCGGTTTTGGTGTCGTTCTTATTATTGAAGGGTATTTCTATTCCTGATCCGTCGTGTTTACTAAAGGTGAGTGAGGACGTTAAATAGGTCATAGTCACAATATTCTCTAGAAAAGAGTATCCCTGAAATGGCAGGTCAAGCATTTGATGACTTCTGCATGGTTCTTACTTCTGAATCATAAAGACTCCTACCCTACAACCTTTATTTAAATGGTGGAGCTTAGGTCTGGGCTACGAACAGAGTATACCGATGAACACTTTTTCATGACCAGCTCAAAGTCTAGATTTAGTCATAGCTGCGACTTTAACAAACCAATAAATTGAGCATTTTACGTATTGACATGCCGCAGCAGATAATCTAACATCTAAAAGCTGTAAAGAGGCATTTGAATATTCGTCGCAAAATATCTTCACAAAGAAGTTTTCGAAGCTAATGAGATGCAAGAGCGAAGTTCTAAGAGAGCCACCATAACTGATAAATAAGTAAAACCGAAAACGTTTTGGCCATTGTACAACAGAGACAGGAATTCGAGTCCAGAACATTCCATTCAGAAACGTGAGATCATAACTTTTAATAACTATGAGGCCATAATATAGTTTGGCTGGTCAAAAGATTTTATGGCTAAGTTATTTCAATGTACATTTTGAAGTACCATAATAGACAAAGCATAAATACGATTTTCATTAGTGGATGGTGTGTAAAGCTCTGAAACAACATTTAATTTGGGAATTTTTCAGCAGAAAATTTTTTTTTTTGTTGGAAATTTTTTACTTCCATTGATTGCATATACGAATTTGTCATCTGTATACAATTATGACATACGAATACCGAGAAACTGATTGGTTTCCAATCAGATTATAGCTACATATTTTTTTCTTTTGTTGTGGTGTCATCAGAGTATGTCTATAAGTAATGAGCCATTTTTAAGTACTCCCTTGGGAGTTATTTAAAACGAGAAACAGAACTAATAATAATTAAAAAAAAACACGCATTAAGTATTTTCTTTTAATCCCTAGGAATGATAGTTGGCTGATTGGGAAAAGTTATGTTCTCGTGTTTGGAAAAATGAACTATTCAATATTCAGTCAAAAACCATCGAAATGAAAGACTTTAAATGATGATACCTCGATTAGAAGCTACATTGAATCTAATGTTTTTCCGCTGGGATGAAATTTTATAGAGAGGAGGATTCAGCATAAAAAGGTCAACTTCGCTCTTAATCATAATGAAAAAGAGCTTCATTGTTTCGCTGAGTGGCATCGATCGGCAAAAGGAGGAAACGGATAGAGAATTTAACTAAGCTATTTTTTACTTTAAAATGGGTTTTCTTTTTGAATTTCCTTTTCTGAGTCTTAATCGCGTGTGAATTTCCTAATTTAATACCGTAAAAAAGTTTTAAATTCCCAAAAATCTAAAAAATTCGTCTCATTACTAAATGCGAAAAGAACGGTATTAAAGAGATATAGAGATATCACATGTTCAGAAATGGAGAAATGACCAACTAAAGACTAACATTGCATATTTTTGTTTTTATGTGCTTTAAAGTATTTTTTTATGCGGAAAATGGAACGTTTTGATAAAATGAGCTAAAAAATTTGCTCTATAAATTTACAACGCGTATCAATGTATAAAAAAAATTGAGAAATATATAAATAATTAATGCTACAATGTAATCAAAAAGATAGTTAACGAATTTTAATGGTCAAATGAACAGTTCAAGATGAAGAAACAATTACGTGTTTTTAAAGTTAATTGTGCTGGCTTCTTAGTACAAGAGCTTTGTTTTTGTAGAATACTTTTTGTTTACGCTAAATGACTATATATTCATGAATTTAATTCAGTCATATTACTTGATGCTTCGTAAAAATACTTTAATACTTCATAAAAAATAGTCTAACAATCGAAAGATGCTATAAAACATTTAAATATACAGAACGTGTATTACTTTTAAACAAAAATTTTCATCAAATAGAAACCTATATTCAAATGTTGAAAAGAAGAAAACACAAAACATTTCCAACCAATATCGATAAACTAGCAGTGAGAAAAGCAACATCTATTATACATGGCTTGATTCGAACTTAAGATGCTTCACTCCAAACCACATGATTCTACAATTAGATCATGGTATTTTCACATATAATGAGAAATTTCAGATGTTTTATAGTTCGTGTAAGAAATTCTAACAAAAAGATAGATATCAATTTTTCAATGATTGGAAATATCAAGTGTCGTATTTTACATGTAAGTTATTTAGACCAATAGATATTTAGACAAACTATAAAATGTCTATAGAATTTTTCGTTAAATGCTATATATTTTTAAGGAGTCGTTTTCTAAAATATCGTTTGCTCCTTCCTAAGACATCCTTAGAAATTCCTCATTTTCTTCACAGTTCTGTTGGAAAATAATAAAATTAGAAAAAAGCTCTCTCTATTCTATTTTACACAAGAACTCTGTTTCGCTCAACTCGTTTTAAGGGCCGTTGAAGTTTATTAATTATATTTCAGCCTTCTTGCATTTAAATTTACTCGCTGAATAAAAACACATTTTGAGATGATAAATTTTACAATTTAGTTCAAAACATTTTAATTAAATGGATTCGCGCGTAAAAGAACGACTTCTGGCACTCACACAAATGGGCGTAGATTCATCTGATTTCAGGCGATGACCCACTTGGCATTAGATATTCTGCTGTTGCGTCCAGCCATTTAACGATCACAACAAACAAAAGCGAAATGGAAGCCATAGCGCTACCCTACTCGGGATGGATGATTATCGGAGCAGAGCACAGGAGATAATGTCGCCAAAATGATAATGTATTGGATGCTTCATGTACTGAAATTGAAGGGATACCAATTGACTTACGTAATTTTTTTTTCGCCAAATAATGGAAAATATTGCCTTAAGTGAATTAATATGAAACAGGTAATAAGCCAAAAATTAATATGATGTCTAAATCTCTCTCAATGATGTGATATCATACCTAAATAAAGCATCAATGACAACGATAATTTCATTTATTGGATTGGAAAGATTTTGAGAATACAATTCATATCTCAATAAATTTCGTGATTGTTATTTATTTTGTATTCGGTTAATAAGCTATTTAGTTTTGCATTTACTTTTTATAGGAAACTTTAAAATATCTGAATACAATAGAAATCAACTTCAGATCATGTAATACAAAACGATATTAATATATATTATACGCATTCATATATGCGTATGCCCTCAATGGATATATATATTTATATTTATATATATATATATATATATATATTGATTCACATATTATTATTTTTGCTCATGCCGAAATACATGTTGGGAAATCTGCCCCATTTAATATCACGTAGAGCTCCTATGAGCAAGCAGAAAGGCTATCACATGATAAGACATTAACTCAACTAATTTTTGAAAGTATTCTGGTAGAGATTCATACAACTAGATAATTGAAACCATTAATCCGGCAGAGTAATTCAAAAATCCATTGAACTGTGAAGTGATGAACATCTTTTCCGAACAGTACGATACCCAAGTTATGCTGAATATTGTTCATTTATGAAAATTTAAGTGACTAGTGGAAGTGTCTAAAATAAGAAAAGATATTCTGGAACCACTCAGGTGCAATTCTTGACACGTAGGGTGTCACGTTATTCTTCTGTAATTGTCCATCATAATATCTAATCTGCAGGTGATTAGTCCAAATGATTGCACGTGAATCACCTGTCAAATTCGTCTCTATAATCATATGAAAGTCCTCATATCACACACACACTGCATACTGAAAGTATGGAGGTATCTAATCCATACCTTTGTGATGTAAGGAGCGTATGCAGATCTATCATCACAGACCCTCCCCTTTTGTTTTATTTTTTCCTCAGTTTGAAATCCGGTTGAGAAGTTCCCAATAGACATGTAGGATCTATAAATTCATGAAGTATTTTTCTGGACCTCAAACGTTCATTCATACGATACAATATGAAACTAGATTCGTCAGAAGACGTAATGTATTTCAAGTCATAGAGTCTAATTGATTGTGCGCTCATGCCAGCCACAAGGCCTTGTGCCGAGCAGTCATTAATGATATTCATGTGGATATCCAGCTTCGAAAGATATCAATGATGATCAGCTGAGAGGTTTTCACGCTAACGTTTGTTGATGCTCTCGCTTTGTGATCTGAAGAAGTTCGAGAAAATGCTGCAAATATATCTCTTTTAAAATTTTTCATTAGATCTTTTCTTAGATACTCTGTTGATTAAGATTTGATGTTTTACCGGATACTTAATATTTCCAGAGCACTCATGAAATGATAGAGCACGAAAATTCACAGTTCTTCGGCATCTTAAAAATGTTATGCCTCATATTTTGAGCACCGTCTATAGCTCCACTCCAAAATCATTTTCATCTTGATAACTTCCCATTGTTCCATCAATAACAAATCTATTAATACTAAGTACATTTTGCATTATATCATTTTGCATTGCATACGCGCTGTTCACTACATCTCTCAGATCTCTGATTAATTATTTACCTCCCTAATTTGTATACACACACCTGCATCAGTTATTTAGGGTGTGACACTATACATATAGGACGAAAAATACACCAGGATGGATTTTTATAAAATAAAAAGGGATAAAATCATTGAACATAAAGTACAAAAATATAATGTAAAGTCAATTACTTTTTATCTTCCATCTACGACATATGAATACCCTTTCTTGCACAATTCGCAACCTACTTTTAAACGAGTTGTTGTTGTTTCTGATGACTCTTGGCAATGCCAAGCCCGCCAGTCAGAGACTAGGCGAATTAAGTCAGAGAGAGAGCATCTTCCGTTTTGAATAGAGTACCCTCATACGATGGTGGAAGTACGACTTTTGGCTCATAGATCGCAGCACCATCTTTATATTTCAATTGTGAGATTGAAACCAGAGAAGATCCATAGCCTAGCTCCAACCACCCCCAGAGGTATTAATTTGGAATGGGAACATGGAGGACATTGCGACCCGACATATTTTACGTGCCTCAGTCGCCATTAATGAACACGATGGATCTTCCGCTAAGCCGGGATTCGAACTCACCACCTTTCGGATACGAGAACGACGCCCTAACCAACCAGTCCTTTTAAACGAGTTGCGTTATAAAATTTATAATATGAATTGCTTGTCATTATTTTTCCTTTGGATATGATACTTTATAGTAAGATATATTATCTTTCAAAATGAAATTGTAAATTAGAGTTCACTCTTAAATGAGAGAGTGTTCTGGTATCTCATTAAAAAAAATTGTCATTGTTTTAATCGTGCAACTCCGAAGTATCTTGAGGCAATGGGTCTCCGGTGGATTCTTTCATGATTTTTCTAATTGTTAGATAACGACATACAGTGGGTAAAAAAAGTTTCCGTACGGTCACTAAATTTAAGAATAAATTAACATAATTTGTAAAGTATTTCATTTTTCCTTTAAATACTACCTATATGTGCTTAGTACAAGTCTACAGTAAGCGATTTTTATAAATTTTCGTTTGTACAAAACGAGAAAAGCATATTATTTTCAATATCTAAAGTAAATTTAAAATTGAACTGCAAAAAAAGTTTCCGTACGCGTTATGCAAATTCTTTCTGGCGTGTTTAAAACAGGCCCGCAGTAAATCTTTGACGATAGAAAGTTAATCACTGATAAGGAAATAACAAATCTACAGTTGTTGAGTTCAAGTTTCTTTCCTGTCGTCTCAAAATGGAAGTTCCAAGAGCTATTCGGGAATTAGTGATTAAATTGCGAAAAGATGGATTATCCATGAAAAGGATTAGTGAACTGACTAAAATTCGAAGTCTACTGTGCAATATATCATTGAAAGATATCGTGAACTTCATTCATTTGAGGGTAGAGATCGATCCGGGAGGCCTCCAAAATTAAATCACGTGCATAAAAGAAACATCATTCGCCAAGTTCAAGAATATCCACGAATTAGTGCACCGAAGTTGGCATCTGATTTAATGGTTAGATACAACATTAAGGTCTCAAATCAAACCGTGAGAAATGTCATTAAAAAAAGTGGTTATCATGGACGTGCGGCCCGGAAGAAGCCCTATATAAGTTTGCGCAACAGGAAAAATAGCCTCGAGTTTGCAAAGGAGCATGTAAGTAAGCCATTATCTTTTTGGGAATCCATTCTTTTTAGTGATGAATCAAAATTTAACATTCATGGGTCAGATGGCCGAGTTATGGTGTGGAGAAAACCAAATCAACAAGTGTTAACTAAGAACTTGTGCGGAACTGTGAAGCACGGTGGTGATGGTGTTGTGGTGTGGGGTTGTATGAGTGCTTCTGGAGTAGGAAACTTGCAATTCATCGAAGGAAATATGGTTCGACATGGATATCTGGATATTCTTAAACAAAATGTGTTATCTAACGCAAAGAAACTATCCCTTGTAACAGGATTTACTTTTCAGCAGGACAACGATCTTAAACACACCTCTAAGATTTGCCAAGAGTGGTGCCTTTACCATGTGCAGCAACAACTTCATAGCCCTCCACAGTCCCCCAATTTGAACCCCATCGAACATCTGTGGGAAGAAATTGACCGGCAACTCAAAAAATATAACATAAAAAGCAAACTTGAACTCAAGAGTGCCATTAGTAGTATATGGTCTAATATTTCTCCGGAGATAAACATAAAAACTTGTAGGGGTAATGCCACAATGTCTAAGAGAGATGATAAAGGCCAAAGGAGGGCCCACTGATCATTAAATGCACTTTTGTTCAATGCATTTTGCATTTTTGTAAGCATTTTATGAGTGCTAGGGCATCGTACGGAGACTTTTGTTTCTATGTTTATGTCATTTTTTTAGTTTTTACGATTTATTATTTAATTTGGTCTGTATTATCAATCTTTTAATATGAATAAGTATTACATAATATTACTTTTAAGTCATATCTGAGTTTTCATTTTTATCATTATGAATTTTGTGTGACACATTAAACTTTGATTTGCATTCGTATCTGCGTACGGAGACTTTTTTTACCCACAGTAGAACAGTGGTGGTCAATATGAATTCTTGTGGCCAAGATGGCATGCTGGGAATTTTAATAGTTTTGAAAAATTTACTGAGCAACTTTCCTTCATAATTTAAAAATTAATTTTATTTTCCACTCTAATAAATTATGCTGATAGCAAAATATTCAGTTTCTAATAACAGAACTTCTCAATAATATTCCTTATAAAATTTTAATATGTTGCAACAGAAATATCATTAATAATAATTATTTTTTTAAAAAATAATTATGTTTGATAGTTTTAATTAAACAAAAATATTTGTAGTTATGTAAAAATTTAAATTAGAACATGGAAAAATCAGAACTAATTCATTAAAATTTGCTTAAGAAGCTAGTAACAATGATTTGAGAGAATTTAAATTACGTTTTTATGAATTATTTTATAGCTTTATATCTGGTAAAGACATGTCCAAGGCATTCAGAGCATATGAACAATGCTTTTCAAAACAATAATTTTCGACTAGTTCAAATATAGAACCTAAAAAGTAATTCAATAAAAATTATTTTTAAACTTTTTTCAATTACTATATATAAAATAACTCCCACGATCTAATGGAAGAGATCTCTCTTTGTTGAATAGCGTGAGATACGTGTTCCATTTCTGCCTTCTGCGTGGGGGTTTGTTGGTGTAGGTAAAATGGTGCACGGAAGTTTGACGAATTTCCTCTTTTACAACACGGGAATATGGCATACTATCTATAAAAAGTTTGACTGAAAGACAAAAAGCAGCGAATGCTTTGCAAAAGCTTACCATTGTTCGGTTTCCTCTACTCGATGTCAAAATATTAAGTGAAAGCATACTTCATAAAGAGATATATTTCTGCGTTTTTATATTATGGTAATGTTTTGCTCAAAATTCATTTATGAATTAAAAATGGATTTATAAAAATTAATTCAGTGTATGGTTAGACTATACTTTAGGGTACCCTTTGGCGAACTTGGAGAATTTTTTGGCGCCATTTCTGTTCGCACCGATTACAGCGAAAACAATCAGAGCCTCGACTGGAAACCAATCAGACCAATCAGAACACGAGTCGGTTACCCAGCTTGGCAATCAATCACTATCACAACGTGGCTATAATCAAAGGGGCACCCTAAAGTATAGTCTAACCCAGTGTATTTCTACTCACATTTTTATTCACAACTTTGCTGACTTTTATATGTGCAATTTCTGCAACAAAAATCGAAAAAGCTAATCCAACTGTATCATTTCAGATTTTGATCAGGATGGTCGCCCTGACAACATCTCTTTTCTCATCAAACGCATCAAGGTCCACACGACGCCGGACGACCCGGATTACAGATTTTTGGGCAGTTTTGGGGTGGAGAGGTTTCTGGAGCTGTTCTCGGAAGACGATTACGACGCCTTCTGCCTCGCCTACATGTTCACCTACCGAGATTTTGAAGGAGGGACGCTAGGCCTGGCCTGGACAGGAGATTTGAAGAACGCTGGAGGAGTCTGCGAGAAGAATGGGGTAACCCCTTTACTATTGATATATATGTTCAACTTTGATAAATGAGCATAATTTGTTGCTGAATCATACTTACACGATGTAGTACTCGTTAAATGAAGCAGTTTTTATCAGAAATAAATGTAAAGTATGATAATCAATTTCATTTTCGAGGGAAAATGCTGAAACCTTCACAACTTTCTTATATTTTACTAACATTTACTTGTGGTTTTTTGCTATTCACAATTTTTATAGATTTCTCTGCATGCATCTATTTTGTTTATAGCATTACCTTGAACATGTTATTAGTGTTCAGATTCTGTTTTAATGTTTTCACTGTTGGATACAATAGTTTTCTATGCTTTTAACACTTTTTTAGTTAACTTTTTCACAAATGAGTTTATTGTTGATAACACTATTATCCATTCGTTTCTTACTGATCCATCTGAGAAACATGATCAGCCAATGTATCTTATGAAATCATTTTCTTTAATCTTATCTTTGTTTTGGAAAATAGTTCACGTTACCAATTATAACTGCAATGTTTGTAATGTCGATGACACTTCTTACTAATTTGATGTTTAACTTCTGTGTAATTTTCTTCTGTTACTCAAGCATTATCGTGGTATTTTCTTTAAAATAAATGAATCAACATGTTAAACATCAACCAGAAAACTATGCAATGATTGAACTGAATACAACTTTCACAGGCAACAATAAGATATGAGCATTTAGAATAAACTGATAGCCGGTATGCATGTTTGTAACATCACGATGTCACGTAGTCAAGATAATCTAGAAGGTGTGACTAACGCTGATAGTCGGTTCTGTGAAACAACGTTGGTCAAGACAATCATTTTCTGATATTTCACTTAACTTTTTCATTTCAGTTAGAAGAATTACAATCACTTACTATTAATTCATGTTCAATGAAAGGAGTTGTAGGGTCGTTTTCTGCGAAGAGGAAGGTCAGATATTCAATTCAAGCTACAACTGAGTAAAATACCGCTGACTTTTCAATATACTGTAAATGCTAATATCTCAAAAGAAAAATACAATTTTTTTTTAACTAAATATCTTACAAGAGTTTTCAATTATTAAACTGTCTATTACACGACGACAAATCAATAAGTCCTTATTCAAGTTTTCCTTTTCTTTGAGTCCCAAAGAAAAGAAATGAATGACAATTAAATTTGCTTTATTTAAAAATTACTTTCCAGTATTTATTTAGGAATAACTAAAGTTATTAACGGAGTGGGCAAGCCTAGTGATATGTTAATGCGCAACTGCAATTATTAATGTAATGAATTAATATAAGGAAAATTATTTTCCTTAAAAGTTTTGTATATAAAGTGAAAAAATAATTAACAAACATCTTTGTGTCTTGATCAAAATACTGTTTGTTACTGTTCACATACATAAAATTCCTAGTATCAAAATTGTTCGAAAAACTGAGCTCTTTTATTTATTTTTATTTTATTTATTTTTTTACGAATTATAGATTTTATTTTATTTATAGAGTGTTGTAATTCACAACTGTCCGAATTCCGGGAGAAATAGTGGATATAACCAGAGTTCAGAATACTCCAAAAAACACATATTTTATTCAAAAGTACATATTTTAGAGTTGCAGATGACAAATATATATAAAAAAAATGTAAAAGCAAATAGAAACTTTTGATTATCAGGTGAGAAATGTAGTCATTATTTATTGGAAATAATGAAAAGTTTATCACTGGAAATGAACTAATATACAATGATAAAAATAATCTTGTCTTTTTCAAATTTATGTTAACGTCACAAGTGAAAATATCAATTTTACAGACGAAGTTTCAGGTCAGAGAGCAAATATATATTTACTCCTCACAAAATAAAAGAAAAATATCGGGATGAGTAAAAAAGATTCTATATAAACTTAGCTTCTTGTTTTTATTTCTTAATTTACAAGGTTATAAGGAAATGAAAATTTTTAAAATATTTCAATTCTAATGTAAAAATTGTTAAATACACATCATCTAATTTCATTTGCAATGTTTTTATCTCTTAAAAATATTCCTCTAATGATAGGCGAACTAGTAGTTGAAGAAATAGCATTCCAAATTTTGATTCAGTTTTTGAATTTGATTTTTATCCTGGAATTATTGTGTTTTTTTTTTTTTTTTCTGAATTCATGCTAAGGCTTGGAAATAGCTTCCTTTTATATAAAAATGGTTATAAAGTGACAAAACAAACCAAATCCTCATAGAACGATAATTCTTATCATTTTTATTTATTTATTTTTTTTACTCTCCAGTTGAATTGCAGGCTTAGAAAATACTGTGATTGAGAGGTTCTTAGTTTCCTGTAAATACTATCAAACCTCGAGAGAAATTTTTGATGCATATGCAACTCCTACAAAAGCTCTTAATATAAATTCTGAACTTATAGGTCTATGTGGCAACAAAGTCCTTCTTCCGGTATCCCATCACCCGGCGTTCAATAAAGGGGTGAATATCAGATAAGTTTATCATGAAACGGTACTCATCGACCCAAGAAACTAGAGAAATCGAAACAGTTTGCCTTGAGCATAGGAAACTGCGTTATCACTTTGTTCCACATGGATGCTTAGTGGAATATTTAAGTAAAGGTCATTTTCTTTGCAATTCGAAGGTCAAATTCTGGAAAAACTATCACTTAAAAGCCACCGTAAGCACTTAGATAACAGACGTGAGTTTCGAATAAGTGGGAGAAGTTTCTGTTTAACTATGTAACTTTTATTTAGAACCTCACCGAATACAATGGAATAAACGTGATTTGTTAAAGTTGGCAGCATCTTAAACTCCATAAATATCAAAAACTAAACTCAAAATTGCATTTTAGAGAGCGCTATCGATAATCTTCATGTAATGTGTTCTAATATTAATTAATGAAAAATGTCATGTTGTTAAATGAAACACTGAAACCAATATTTACTTCCCAGTCTACTTAGAGAATCATCATCGAATTCTGCGTTTTGATTCCGCGTAATGGACAGCCAAACGCGTCTGTAAGGGATCCACATCTTTTTGTTTTTTTGGTAGGATTTTTCATCGACGTATTTATGAACCAGAAGAGAAAACCCTTAAAAGAAACAAGTTCCCAATCAGACAGGTGTATATATAGAACAGAAGAACAACATCTGTCTCCCACTATTAAACAAAGACAGGAATTGAACCCGTGACCATTCACTCTATATTCCATAGTTTAAGGCACACCCGAATAAAACTTATAATTTTTAGTGGATTTCAAACCATAGCAAAAATTCTCGGTCAAAGGGGGAATCGAATTCATGGACTCTGCTAGTTGAAAATCAGATACCTAATCATTAATTTCAATACCGTTTTTTAACCAGAACACGAGAACTTTGAATTTAAGACTTGTCATACCCGCACACGAAAGATTCAGATAAATACAATATTGGGCAAATAAAAATTT
>JAPDSC010113076.1:9781-81717 GCA_026290005.1 Latrodectus geometricus
ATAGCAATATTAGTTTAACAATTGCCCATTTCTTGGTTTTTTAAAAACAAATTTATTCTCTAGGCAATCTTAAAATATTTACTCACATCTTATGGGGCAATATAAAAAATTCTAACACTAATTAAACATTACATACTAACTAAACATACTAACTTAACATTAAAATATACTGCTGCAGTTTTACTAAATATATCTATGTTTGAAAATACTTTTGTATAACATTTGCTGATAAAATATCTTTTAAAAAGTATTTTTTTTTGTAATAATTTAAACCGACACATTTCTAATGTTTTTCATTATCTTTTGGAAACAAAATAAATAATGAATGATAAAAGTTATGTCTTAAGAATTTAAGTATAAGTCCACTCAAAAATTGGTGCTTAGTGTTATTTCTTTTTATAAATCTCAAAAGATATAAAAGAATAAAGCAATGTTTCAATTTTCATTTGAGAAAATTATAATTTTCACATTTAAAAATATTTTATACTTTGGTTCTATTAGCTATTATCTATATTTCATTGGAAAGTTTGTTCCTATATTTAAGGTTCACAAAAGCTATTACTAAGAACAATAATTTTTATATTAATTTTCAATGAAACTGAACCTAAACTGACAAGTTATGACTAAACTATAAAAATCTTAGTGTAATTGAAAAAAATGAATAGATGTAAAATTTTTTAAAAATCTCAGGAGAACGCAACCATTTTGTAGAAAAGAAAACTTAACAGTTAAATTACATTTTATTTTAATTAACGCTTGTTTTTAAGTAATATTTTATTAATTATATCTTTTATATCCCACAGATATTAAATTATCAGACATGCATAAAATAATAATTTGGTAATAGTAATAGGATATTTAGTTTGTAACAACATCAAATAATAAAATTAATATTGTAACATTTCAAATAAATTAATATTGAAATATAAAATTTTTAAATAAACTGAAATATTTATTTAAATAAAAACAATACAATTTTAAAATATTTTAGTCTTTAAATAATATATACAAAATTTAAACTGGTTTACATTGGTCTTCAGTTAATCCAAAATATTTATTATAAGAAGTTGTATTAAAATTATGCAAAGAAATAATGCATAAAAATGAAGGATAATCTGTTGCTTCCAGTGAAAATATGTTGTAATGTTAATTATTTTCCTATTGAAAGTGATTTTAACATATAACTGTAAAAATTTCATTAAGATTATATTAAAATGAAAAAAGATTCGTATAACCATACAAGCTCAACAATGTTTGTACTATAGTTGTAAATCTTTTCAAATCAGTTATTTTTTTTACATTAAATACATTTAATTGTATGGTATAAATTATTTTAAAAAGAGAACATTATACGCTTTGAAATGTTACTGTACATAACTATAAAATTCTTTTTAGAGTGTATGTACATATGCTAATAAACACATATTGTAATTATGATAAAAATATTAATATTTGTGACTTGAAATAATGTTCCAACAAAAAAATGTTTTTTTAAAGTATCACCTATATAATGCATTGTCCTTTATTTCTAGGAAAATTTATTTCAATTATTTTTTAAATTATATTAAATATTTAAACATAATTAATTAAATTATTTTTATATTATTAATTTAATTTAATATAATATAACAATAATTGAAATAAAATATTACCCAAAAAATACGAAAAATAAATTTAATAAAATACGTATTCTTTATCTATGTTTACAAAAAGTTTTGTTTTGGTTTCTACGAAATCATCCACATCGGTTTTCAGTACAATAATTAATATTTGTATTACTAAGTTCTTTAGAGATTAATACTTACTTTAAAGTATAAAATTTCCACTTATTTTATGAGAAAAGTATATTAACGAAAATTTTTATCTTTCAAGTTAAGAATTTCAAACTTGATCCTTTCATTTTTCTATCACATTGTTTTTGCGCGTTTATATATTTTAAAGAACACGATAATCATTAGTTATAAAAATAAAATGTTATCTATTATAAAAGCTATATTTTTGGATATATAATATTCATGATCTTTATTTTTATTTTAAAATCCAATATTTTTACAGTTAATCCAAACTTTCAACTCATATTTCAAATTTACATAAATATAAATAAAACATGTATTCAGCAAACATTCATCAAAATTTTTATAAAATGATTTTTATAAATGAAACATTTTTATGATTAACATATATGCTTCAAAATTTAAATATTCTATAAACTTAAGTAGTGTAATATGCTTTTTTTAAAGAAACTTTGTCATAATTTTTCACATAAATATTCAGAAATATATAATGTAATTTCAAAAACTGTGCTAAATAGAAAATGATTGAAGTAAAGAATAATTCAACTAATTTCTTTACAATATACTTTTTTAAAGAAATTGAATTTTATAAAGCACCTTTACATACCATAGAAATAAGTAATGTATTTGAATGAATAATAAAATATCATAAAATCTAAATGATGAATGCATGACACAAATTACTATTTTAGGGAAATGACCGAAAAACTCCCTTTTTAGGACATTTTTATTTTGGTTAAAATGTATAAAGTTGTTAATTGGTAGAAGTCTTAAATATCGATATTTAATTAAAAATAATATTTGTTATAGCCCTTTGCCAAACATTCTTTGAGTATGATAATATTTGAACATTGCAGGCATATTTACACAAAAGATTTTCCTTTAAACTAATTCTTTATTCTTGAAAGACTTTCTTTTAAGCTAATTCTTTATAAACTTAAATTGAAATAGTTCTGGATTTTTATTAGCGATTTCAAATGTGACTTATAACAAAAAAAATGATTTCATATATATATATATATATATATATATATATATATATATATTTAAGTCCGTTAGTTTTTAATTGTATTATTTACATCTACAAACCTCTCATCCATTCTAGAAGTCAGCCTTGCCTGACTGCCGATAGAGTGGTCTTAGGTTCGAATTTTCGTTTCGGGTCCTTTTCTTTGTCCTTTCCTTGTTTAAATGGGTTGTGAATGGTTTCTTACTCTATAAACAAGTACCTATGGCATGTGTGTACTGGGGAAGTCAGACTCCACACCAAATTATGCTTCAGTTGGAAAAGTGAAACAGCGCAACCCTTATTGCCAGCCTAGCTTGCACTCGAAAAAAAATATATTTTTAAAGTTTAGCAAATATAATTAATTTAGGCTTAAATTTTTACTGCAATAAAATATTTAATTCTTTAATACTTAAGTCAAATTGTATACTACATTAACGTAACGTAATAAAGTGTTATTACAATGAGTTAAATTTCACCAAGTACCAAAGTTTAATTCGTGTATGGAAACTTATTAAAAAAATACACACACACACACACACATATATATATACTTAATAATTTTAATGCTGAATTGAAAATGTTCGGGATAAAATTTAAATATTCAAAATAAAAAATACGGTGTTTTTATTAAGTAAAATAAAATATCTATATTCAAAATTCCTAATCTTATGTTTTGTAAGCGGTATAAAGAAGTAAAAAAGAAAGGGAAATTTAGTTTTGATATCGGGTAAAAGGAATGCTAATTTAAACGAGCTTAGCGTCCTCCTCCCGCTAATCTCTTTCTAATGAGGTGCTTCTGCCTCTGGAGGCAATAAATAACGATCCACCAGAGCGAAATCTTTGTTCCCTCATCCCCAGTCAAACAGCATCCTCTTGTTTGCACAGTTCTTGAATATGATTTCTGTAAATGATATTCTGTGTTTGTTTTCCTTATTTGCTTTTCCTTTATATACATATATATTATATCAAAATTATTTCATAGAAGTTGTTTTGTGTACCAAGCCGTTTATAACATAGCAATTAAATGGCTAAAATGTAATGGAAACCTGCTTTCAAAATATTTAATGATATTATCTATGAGCAATATTAATTGTTGAAATTATGAACTATTTTGCATATATATATATTTAGTCTTTCGTACACATTATCAAAATAAAATATTCTCCTTACTGTACGTTTTATTCGCATAAAATGTAAAATAGAGGATAGTGTAAATTGATTTTTTAACAATGTAAAAGATAACATAAAGGTTGGTAATGGTAATAAGGATTTTCTGATATTCAATGTGCACTATATTTAGGGAAGAATTCTTATAGATGCAGAGATGTATTTTTACTTTAGAGAAAAAAAACCAGATATTTTCTACCTCGGCATGGTAAATTTATAATCAAGTAGTCCATTTCCAGTTTTTCAACAACGACTATAAACTAACTGGCCTTATTTCCACTCTATCAAGTGTGGTACAAACTATTGGGCAACTATGAACTCTGAAATCAACTATCTTTAACGTCGTGTGTTATGGCAAAAATAACAGTAGAAGACAGTTGTAATTTTAACATTCATCAAGAACAAATTTCTTGATGGCTGTTAAAAGGACAATATCAAGTAAAATGTATAACACATGGAGAGCAATGTTTTCAAAATTTAGAAAAAGAATATAGGAAACTCTCAAAGAATCAGTTTGGTAGACATGTTTATAGAATGTAAATAAACACATATCCATTGTGTGTGTGTGTGTGAACTGTGCAAAAAGGATTAGGATCTATAAATCTTGAGCCTTTCCCTCTAAAGAATGCTTCCCTAGCATTGACAATGTTGAGAGCAGGCGTCGATTTGTTGTAAGAATTATTGTAGATATATAATTTTTACAAAATAAAATTTCAAAATTCTCCTCAAAAAATACTTTTGATTAATAAGCAAAATTGAAATTTAATAGGAAAGATATACGAATAATTTCTACGTTACTGTAACAAATGAGCTTTTAGTAATGGAAAACGTTATTGATTAAAAAGTTTTTTCCATTACTGTATCAGATAATAAACCTTTAAATATGACTTTTTAAGATGATCTTATTCACAAGTTTAAAATAAATCTGAAAAATTAATAAAGCCTGTAAGAAAGGACAACCATTGCTTGCTGAAATATACAACAAAAGTTGGCTAGTTTCATTTTTTGTTTTCAAAATAGGTTGGTTATTTGGGTTTTATGGTGCTAAGTTTTTCAAAATAGGATGTTAATTAACATATGCAGCAAATAAATTAAAGAATAAATATCTTGCTTTGAAAATTGATATACATTTATTTCGTTTGCCTTCCAGATTCATTTTCAAGTAATGGATCGTATTTAGGTATCGCAGAAAAGCAAGCCTTGTAAATCCTTTTCAAGGGATATGAGTCCCATATGTATTCATTTAATATATATTGCTTATTTTGCAATTGCATCAATTACGTAGTCTAGAAATAGTTACTTAAAATTTATTGCTTCCAAACTTCATATCACAAAGCTGTGTTTTATCAAAACACTAAGCTGGTACTAAATCAGTCATAAAAGTAAAACAATGACAGTTTTATAAAAAAATGCAATAAATGAATATTAAATTAAGTAAAATTATTGTTTTTAATTAATATAAAAATCTGAAAAAGTTTATTTTAATGGGGAAAACTCATTTTAAAGTAACTTCCCTATTTTATCAGAAGGTGTAATTAAACAATTGGAAAAATTATGCATGTTTTTACATAAGTATTTAACAAAATAGCTTATAAAATATATAATTGATCATTTTTAATGATTTTAAAGTTAATAATTTCAAAGCAGATTTTAGATATAAAAAGGGAAAGCATAATTAGTTTCGTAAACTAGATTTTTTTTTAGTTTCTTGATATGACTAATGAGCTATTTAATGGAAACGTAATTATGATGTCTGCATTTTATGAAGAAATATACCTAATCAAAGTTAATCCCAAATACTTGGTTGAAATGTAAGAAATTAATGAATATAAAAACTTTTTATAGCGATTGTTTACATTAACTTTCATAATTCCAATCAAATTTTTTTTACATGAGTTGATTTTTTGAGTCTCGAATTAAAAATATATATAGATTAGATTCAATATTTATTTAATATTTTTATTTCTTAGTTTTTTTAATCAAGCTCGTAAATAAATATAGAAATAAAATAATGAATACTTAAATATTCCTTACTTCAAAGTATTTTATTTTAACCGGGCTTTAAAGTAATCCTTATAAAGCCCTGCAAAATTATTGAATGCAAACACAATTTTTTTTTACTTTTATGTCTACATTCAAGACTGAATTTTTAAAGTTTTTGAAATGTGAATACTGAATCAGTTATAATTAAATCAAATATATTTAAATATAAGATAGTTAAATTTTTTTGGAATTGCTAATGATGTTTAATAATATATATATTTAAATATACTTTTTAAAGTGATGATGTATTGAAATATCAAAATGTTTTTACGATTTAATTTATGTGATTATAAATTAGCATTTAATTAAAACCTTTTATACGCGTATGGGTATGTAACCACCAATCTATTAATCTATATGCATATGCCTAGTTAATAGCCAAATAATTATTTCTCTGGTTTTCGGTACAATAATTCATCGGTTTGAATCTCACCTTAAGCTTTGATGTTTGTAGTAGTTTGGAAGCCACTTTAAATTCTATATCTTCGTCTAATAAATTCTCATGTGGAAAATATGATTGTAAAGTGATAAGTAAACAAACCCTCTATTTATAATACAATTTTGTTGCAACATACAAATTACGTAGCTTTATGCTTTCGGAATTTGTAAAACAAGTATAAAAATATCATGAATTTAAATAATCTAGATACTAAGTAGATAGAGTAATGATGTGGATAACATATAATATTTCAACAATAACATGATAAATTTAATGTTGTTGAGTAGTAAGTCCTCAGTAGACTACTTCAAATTCAATCGGTTGTTCTAATGGAAAAATGCAATGCACACGTCTCCTTACCGAGTGCTTCTCTATAAACTTGATGGTTTGACTTTTAAATTATTTTGTCATTCAACAAATGAATATAATCCATTATCATCATGAAAATACTTTCTAGAAACCAAAATCTTGTAAAATTGATGAAATAATATTACACTTTTCAAAGTTTAAAAGAATATATGAAATTTTCTATATTTTAGAGACTGTATGAAGCTTTAATAAGTTATTCATATGCAATTTACGTCTACGTTAGAGAAGTTATAAATAATGGCATATATAAGCTTGTAATAAAACCTTATGCATACTTTGCTATTAGAATAATTTCTTTTAAGAGAGATGAATTTCAAATGAATTGACGCATATGATGACCTATATATAAATGTATTTTTAAGGTTATTTACATATGTGTAAATTTAAATGGATTGATTTTGTTGCACAGAACAAGAATAACTAGATTAATTTCAAATAAATTTGGTATGGTGCGACTTACAATATAGAGAGAAATACTCTGATGTTTCATTTTTTAAGACCAGCGGATAAGGATTTGTTGAATAATAATGGTAAAAATTGGTTAGTTTCCGGAAATTTTATAATGAATAATGACATCTGAGATAAGGTTCAAGCCGACACCAAAACCTTATTGATAATTTGGAAATGTAGAAAAGATTAAAGATTAATTAATAACATATAATAGCATATATTTCATTTTTTGACATAAATATTAACATTCACAATGCCATTTAGTTTCAAGTTAGATGCAAATGACATGGCAATTGAGAAGATAGGATGAAACTTTCATTTTATAAGGGGAAAAAGGTTACTTTAAATCCCAAATTTCGATGATCGTTGCAATGGATGCTAACATTTCTGATCTTATTCCTACATATATTTAAATAAGGAATTGAAGGAAAGTCTAATTGAAATGGTGAAAATAACTGAAATATCCAAAATGGAAAAATAATGTGATATTCGTTTTTAACAACATTTATTATTATCTTATGTTTGTTTAAAATGCTCTTTTAATCAACGAAATTAGGTATCTAATACAAATTATTGGAAATTACTCAAATGAGATGTAGAACATTTAAAAAGTCCTCTTAGTTATAAAAAGTTATTAAATAACAATTTGAAATCCTTTCTTTTTGCATTATTATAGATTTTCAATACTATCTAATTGACGGCGTCGTAGAAAAAGCGAAATCGGATTTATTGCAGTCTGCAAAACATAATCTATTAAATATCGAAACAATAGTGAATACAGCTTTTTTAAAACAATTATTCATGAAAAATGCAAATAGATGAATAAATATAAATCCATATGCCCCTAAAAATACTTATAAAAATTTTTAAAAGAGAAAATAATTACATGCTACTCTTCTTAAATCGAGCAGAATTCCTAAAGGTGTGTATTGCGACATAAACTAACTTACAGGGAATTCAAATGCTGTAATGAAAGCTTAGAAAAGAAATTTTGCTTATGTTTTAGTTAACCAACATCTTATATGAGTTTCATTCCCTTCCAAGAGGATTTTCTTAGTGCCATTTTGGAACAAAATTCAGTAGATGCACTGAATAAAAAATTTTTCTTACTAGATATGTGTCTTATTTTTCTCTTCTAGCAAAATACTGAAGTAAATAAATTCTCGTAAAATATACAAATTAAAATATACAAACTTTTTACCACTCCTTATTTATTGAAACTAATTTATGTCCTATTATTCCTTCTCTTTGTATTAAAATATCAAAAATTGACTTTCTGTAAACAGAAATAATAAAAGTCATTTTATTATTTTTTTTTTTAAGATTTAGCGTTCATTTTTTTATTGATAAATCTAATTATCCATCGATATAAACCAATCAATGTTTTTATGAATTTGAGAAAAAAGTTTTTTCCGTTAACCAGCTCAGACATGCAGGAAGATTATTGAAAGCGTTATCGGAATAGCGTTGCTCGAAGAACATATCGAATCATCTTCTTGGATAAGTAAAAGCCATCTTTGATAAACAATGCTTAAACTAATTTGATATCGCCGTGGCCGATGGGAAAGAAGTTGCTATTTGTGGTAAATTCTGGCTCAGGTGTTGATAAGACGTTCTTCTTTCTTCTATGCTTCTAAATTTTTTTCTCACTCATTTCCGAAGTTATTCTTTTCAAAGTGGCCAATATCCGTAACCTATAATTTCTATCATCCATTTTCAATCTTTCATGAAGCTATATTGATTGTGACACCTGAAATGCTGGGCGTCACAGGAAATTCTTAACTGACATCTTCCCGAATAGAAGCTTGATGAAGATTAGAGTTTTATCAATTTATCTTTCTGCGTTGATTTTTTATTGTATAGAATCCAAATATTGTATCTTGATGCAGTTTACTACAAGACATATGAAACTGTCTGCTAACAATTTCTAAAATAATTATGGGAACGAGATGAGTTTAGGCGTAACAATTATATTCCTAAATGTGAGAAAATATTGATTTAATTTTATATAAATTCATTTGAATTTTTGTCCGTAATGTGATGAAATGATAATATAAAATGATGCTAAACAAAATAACTTTTTTTTTTTTGATTTTTCTAAAAATATTTCGTTCTTCTTTTACTTTGCACGATGAAAAATTAAAGATAAACATTTTTTGTATTCAATATTTTACCATAAAATGGGAATCAGAAATATTTGTGCAATCGTCGTGTTTACTAATAGCGACTGGGGCATGTAAAATATGTCGCAATGTCCTCCATGTTTCCATTCTAAATTAATAACTCTGAGGGTATAGAAGCCAAGCCTTAGGTCTTCCTTGTCTTCCTATCTCTAAATTCGAAGATCTAGATGGTGCTGCCATCTATAAGCCTAGTTATACTTCCACCCTCTGGTGAGGGTGCTCTGAAGAAAATTCTGACTTCATTCGCCCTCTAAGTGTCATAAGCGACAACACAATTTACATGGTTGTGCCACGAAGGTATTTCTTAAGTTAGTTGGAATCATATAAAGTTATAAATTACAAAAATATATTGTCATCCTCGTTATACGAGAATAGCTATTTAGCAAATTTACAGTAAGATATTTTTAATATACATGTATGAATTTACATATTTGGTTGAGATCTAAGGGGGCTGTCCATAGAAATGTCTTAAAAGATGTACCAGATCATTGCCAACAGCCCATTTTATTTATTAAAATTTGGAAGACAGAAAACTTAGACTCCTACATAGTTTTCAAACAGGAAGCTTGCACATTTCCCTCTGTCAATTTTTAAAATGTACTGTGTATGTTTTGTTTTATATTTGTTAAGATGGTTGCCTTTTATTCTTCCATAAACAACGCAACTTACATGATTTTATGATACGATTTAAGTATGAATAAATGGATTTAGGTATTCGAAAAAATACTCGATGCTAAATAGCAAGGCATATTTCAAAATTGAAGAGCAAAATGGTATTACATGACATCATGGAAATAATGTAAGTTACAATTTTGGGCCACTATAACTATTTTAAGCAAAATTATACTTTTAAAAAAGGTTCTGAACACATCAAAACTTTAGTAAAGCTATTAAGAAAATTCTGTTACTTTATTTTGAAATTAAAGAATAAAATTCAAATAGCTCAGCCATCGTGCTCCTTGCATTATAGCAACCTATTTTGTATAATGATCGATTTAATTTGAAATATAAATTCTGACAAAACATTGAAATGCATTAAAATTTCATTCAGAACAAGGTTGAGGTTCAGCTAAAATTTTGATAATACAAGAAGTACACAGCTAATATATCCTGCAAAATTTTTGAAATTATTTTTAGCTTTTAATCATTCTTGAACAAAAATTTAATTTTATATTTTACTTCCGAACACTTAGCGGTTTCGTGTAATTTCACTAATTAATCTAGAATTCCGGGATCAATTTATTCAATCAAGTTATATTAAAAAATATTAAATTTATTTAATAACAAGTATCGATTTTTTCTAAAGTGCATTTGGTTGTTGTTACTGATGACACTTTTCAACGCCAAGCCCGCCCTTCAAGAGACTAGGAGAATGAAGTCCGTCTTTGATTAGAGCATCCTCATATGAACGTGGAAGTACAACTTTTGGCTCATAGATGGCAGCACAATCTGAATCTTCCAATTTAGTGATTGAAATTAATTTGGTAGAGGTATTAATTTGTAATAGGAACATGGAGGACATTGCAACCCGACAGTTTTTACGTGCCTCAGTCACCATTAGTGAACACGACGGATCTTCGGCTAAGATGGGATTTGAACTCACCACCTTTTGGTAATGAGTATGACACCCTAACCAACCAGGCCACCGTGGCCTCAGTGCATTTGGTTTTGAAACTTAATTCTATTGGTCGGTTTGCTCTTCGTTATATGGTCACTATTTGCTGCTTTTACTCAGTCATACAATTTAAAATAAATTTCAAAAAACTACAAACATCTTTTTCCCAGAGGGGAATTAAGCAACCAAACAATTAAAATGAAGTCTTGAGTATTAACTATACTGTGCAACCAATTCAGCATACTCTATTCCAGGACAAGAGAATTTGCATTTAAATAATGGGGAAATTTGTAATTAGATAAAAAAAATTATGTTGTAGCAAAATCATGATATTATTTTCCATGTAAATGATATATACGTATGCAATAATATTTATGGTTGCATTATTTTACCTTCGTCTATAACATCATCAAGTAAAATCTCTTATTATTCTAATTTTCCCTTAATATTAAGTTTTAATATTTATATGACGAGATGAAGTTTTGTTTTTAATGAATAACATAATTTTTTTGTAATATTTTAAAATATTTCTTGGTAATTTTTATAATCAATGTAAATTTTACCATGAATTAAATTGATAGTATTTAAACTGTTGTTAATAAAAAAATCATTCTATTAATGAAATTTCATGTTAAATTTATATTTGTCTCAATTAATATTACTTTCATAATTTTACTGGGTAATTATGGTTAATGGTAATATGGTTAATTTGATATAAATAATTTAATTTATAACAAAAACTTTTAAAAAGTTGGAAAGTTAAAGAGTATAATACATATAATCACACTAATAAATTCATTATAATAAATATAATGACGATGATAAATGTATCGTTCATTCAATTATAGAGTTTGTAATAATACATTAAAAATATGAAATATTTTTCAATACCGAAAAACTTTCAAATTCTCTAAGATATAATTTAAAATACTAAAATTAAACATTATTTTTAAAACACAATTTGAATTTAATTAATTATTTCTCTGATTATTTTTTGTTTTTTTCGTTAGCATATAATATATGGTCTAATTATAATAATGATAATTAGTTAATAGTATATGTCTTATAGTAAGAAGCTCTTTATTACTTACAAATTTAAATATCAATTGTAAAATGCGATTATTAATTAAGTAATAAAGTTAAATAAAAGAACGCACGCTCATTCAAAATTTAAAAAATTAAATTTGAATAATTTCATATCCTTAATTAAATGCTTGAATAAGCAAGTGGAGTATTTCAGAATCTTAAGCACATCGCACAGTGGTTCATGAAATTAAATATTGTAATTTTGATTTGTAACATCTTAGACTTAATCTAAAATTAATAAATCAAACATTTTTTATAATAAATATTTTTGAAGAATTCTATTATTATTGTGAATTTGATGATACTCCATGTATTAATTCGATTATAGATCATACATTTTCTAATGTATTACAGCAATTATTTATTATAGAGATTTATTTATTGCTAAATTTCATTTTAAATTGTAATATCAGAATTTAGGGATGTAAATAAAACAATTATTTAAATACTTATTTATTAAATTATTTAACTATTTAACTAGATTTAAGTTTCTATATGAATTCAAAAATTTTAAAACGCCATTTTTTTGTATAAGAAATTTAATGAAAACACCTTGGAAATCCAAAATTGAAAAATATAGTAACTCTGGATTTTTGTTCAAACTCTTTGAAAAAACAGTAGTATTGTTGTTCAAAACATAATGTGGCGTCATCAAAATTTTCAGTACAGGTTAAGTTGGGTTTTCCTTTCTTTCATAAATATAGTAATGAGAACGAAACAAAAATGAAGCCATAATTTACTTTTTTATAGTAGTTATTTTTTCACAGACAGGAAATTTAATAAATCTTGGATGTGAGGACATTAAAAAAAGGAAAGTTTGTTATGTAATAATTTAGAATTAATCACTAATCTAAATTATTGATAAGAAAATAGAACTAAGCATAGATTTGAAATTCATTTTAAGACATTCATCTGGTCAATTTGATTTCGTAGGCCATTTCTATATAAAACCATCATTTATTCTTACCTGCCTTGTTTTACATTTTGCAATTAATTTATGATTGTAAATTTATATTATTGAACTGTATTTTGCTTTTCTAGAAGAAGTGTATTCTTTTACATAAAATGGAAAATTAAGATTTACAAATACTCACACAAAAGGTTTGTTCACTTTATAAAGATGATTGAGTAAGTGTAGTTTAAAAAAAATCAAGTTTTTGATGACTCTTAGTGATGATACATGATGTTAAAAAATTATTGAGAAGAAAATAGAACTAAACATAGATTTGAAATTCATTTTAAGATATTCATCTGGTCAATTTGATTTCGTAGGCCATTTCAATATAAAACTATCATTTATTCTTACCTGCATAATTTTACATTTTATAATTAATTTATAATTATAAGTTTAAATTACTGCGTATAAAACTATATAATGCTTTTCTAGAAATCTATTCTTTTACATTTTTATGTAGAAAATTAAGATTTACAAATACTCACATGAAGGGTTTGTTCATTTTATAAAGATGATTGAGTGAGTGTAAATTAAAAAAATCAAGTATTGATGACTCTTAGTGATGATACATGGTGTACTCAATCAATTATTATTGTGTTGTTGCTTATCCTACTGGTGCAGGAAAGCCCACACCAGGTCCAGAAGATCTGGCATAAGGTAGTATGCAGTTTCTTTTTTGGAGAGGAACCACAAGGGCAGAAGACTGACTCAACAGCTACTTCTGAACACACATGTCATAGGTTTACAACGTTTATAGGGTACTGAGCCATTAATACTGCATTCATACAAGGAAAGGACAAAGGCAGGATAGAGAGTACATCCATGAACGAACCGGTATTCAAGCCCACACCATCCTATCCGCAGTCAGGCATGCTAACCACTAAACAGATTGGCGGCATTGTTGTTGTAAAAACTGTGTTTAATCAGGCTTATCTATCAGTCTAATTTTAGAAGCAATATTGTATTTAAGACAATAGCTCATTAAATGCTGAACAAATTAATTTTCATCATTGCTTGCCTTTTCTTGTAAGATTTATTTAGTACCAACATTAGTTCAAGTAGATATTCTTTTGAAACAGTTTCTAATTGAATGAAAAATATGTCTCAATCGTGCATTACATAAATTGAAATACGCATTAAGCAGAATCTCTATAGCTTTAAAACATTTGATAAATGAATGAAGTTAATCCTTAAAAATACCACATGTATAGGAAGATTTTCTTTTCAAAGGGAAGAAATTTTATTAGTGTATATAAGCATCAGTTGAATTTTATTTTATTTTCACTAGAACTTATTGCATTGTTTTATTAATTGATCTCATTCACTCAATGATTTTGACCATTTCAGAATATTAGAGGTAAAATAATTTTAATGAAAATTTCCATCAAATATTTTTATGCGATTCTATTTTCAGACGCGTTTTAAATTTGCAATCAGGATAATTATTTACGTATCAACAATATTTTAGAAATGAATGCTTGATTTTTTAAATAATTTTTTCTGTGGTTTTTATTTGCAATGTTTCTATGGAGGTTTTTCTGTTGTTTATTCCCGTTGTAATTATATTTGTTTTATAATTTTTATAATTTTTTATCTTTATATCTATAATTTTGAAAATGTAATGATTTTGATCAATTAGATGCATCAAAGTACATTTCTCGATAATTGTGACTTTGTTTTTCATTTTCTATGTAACTCTGCTTTTTACTTGGTTTTTAATATATGTCTCAGTATTGAGTGCATTTTGGAATGCGATAATTAGTCTACACAAATCATAAATAAATAGATAATTAATTTAATTTCAAATTTTTCAGGTTGGTTGGTTGGTACTGATGACACTTGGCATTGCCAAGACCACCCATCAAGAGACTAGGCGAATGAAGTCAGAGGGGGAGCGTCTTCCGTTTTTGAATAGAGCACCCTCATATGAAAGTGGAAGTACGACTTTTGGCTCATAGATAGCAGCACCATCTGAATCATCCAATTTAGAGATTAAAACCAGTGAAGACCCATAGCCAGGCTCCAACCACCTCCAGAGGTATTGATTTTGTAATGGGAACATGGAGAACTTTGTGACTTGACAGATTTTACGTGACTCAGTCACCATTAGTGAACATGACGGATCTTCGGCTAAGCCGGGATTCGAACTCCTCACCTTCTTGTAACGAGAACGACGCCCTAACCAACCGCGGCTCAAATTTTTCTAAAAAGAAGAATGAAATATGTTTTCAAGTGATTTGAAGTAACATTTCTTTGAAAGCTTTTTTTTTGTTGTTATTAAATTTTATCGCTTATATTTCAAAAACTTACCTTAATTTAACGCAAAATAAATTGACTGTTTTACCTGAAGCCAATAACATGATATCAAAATTAAATGAAAAAATGCAAAATGATGAAAAAAAAACTATGCAATAATGAAAACTTTTATATATTACATTTTGTGTATTTAAATGCATATTTTGTGAACTATTTTTATATTTTTATGTTTATTTATATTTATACATATCAGTTTCTAACGCCAAAATCTTTTAATTTATTTACTATTAAGTAAGCTTTAAATGCTCTAATTTTACCAAATAATATTATTAATTACATTTAAGTTTATAAATAATCAGTCATAATTTGCTAACAGCATCAGGCAAATCCTCGAATTTCAAACAATTTACAATTAAGATTTGCAATTTAAACAATACGTAATTATACAAATGGAATTTCATTGATTTATGATAGTTATTAGACGACACACGTAAACTAATTGTTAAATAAATAAATTCATATATTTTATATTAAAGGAATATATATTTTCCCCACTTCCATATGAAAATATTTTATATATTATCTGAATATAATAAGTATATGCTAGCGAAAAAAGGCGACATAAAATCCATTGCTTTATTAGCATTTAAAACTAAATAATTAA
The DNA here is from genome assembly GCA_026290005.1 of Latrodectus geometricus. Classification (NCBI taxonomy): domain Eukaryota; kingdom Metazoa; phylum Arthropoda; class Arachnida; order Araneae; family Theridiidae; genus Latrodectus; species Latrodectus geometricus. Next base: position 25,811 of record JAPDSC010113076.1, read on the forward strand.
AATATTTCAAATATTTACTTTCAAACATATTAGATTATTCGAATAAATATGCTAGCAGCTTGCGATAACATAATTTATAACTTGTTGGATGTGTTAGAGTCTAGGAAATGAAATAATATTGTGCTAAAAATGTTTGCATATATTGCATAAATAAATTGATTAATATATCGAAAGATATATTCTTTCCCCCACTTATACAAACACATGTTTAATCTTATGTAAAGCACAGTAAACATATTTGAGAGGAAAGAGCAGTGTCTGAAAGATAAACAATGATTTCCAAATCAAAATTCAATTTTAGAATTCCAACTAAATATCTCATTTTAACAAGAATTTTTACCATTATATTCTAAAAAATTGGCTAATTTCTTTATTTATTTGAATAAAAAAATAGATGAATATGAATGTATAAGGTAAATCAATAATTATAAAAGGAAGCTTTTATTTTAAGATTGGCTGTTTTGTTAATTTTTTAATTATGTTAATATTCCTGTTTCAGTTAATGCTTGGATAATTTTTGACGTTCAAATATGAATGACATTAAATTAAATTAAACTAAAAATGCATTTACTACAATTGTCTGAAAACAGTTAAGGTTATGAATGAAAGATAATATGCTACTAACATACATATTAATAATTTATATATATCTTTCATATATATAAATTTTATATACATACTTACTTATGTACAATATATACATACTTATGTACATTGCTTCTTTTACAAATTCTAATTGTATTAAGTTCTATCATTTAAAATTAAATCCAATTTACTATAATATTTGAAATCTATGTTTAAATAGAAATTAATCATAGGATTTTTTTCTTAAAGTAATCTGGATTAAATCAATTATATTTAGAGATTACAGTAAGTTTTGTGTGATTAATTAATTGAAAAGTAATTTATTATATGTAATACACTTAAATTATAGTTATATTTAAAATAGGGATTATATAATCAGTATCTATATCAATATTAAAAATAAAATTTCCTTGTAAGTAATATTCATTTTATTAGTTGCATGAAATGTTGAGAATTTAAAAAAAAAAATAATATGTGACTCATACTCTTCCTTAAAAATTAATTTTACGTGTTTTGGAATATTTTAATAATTGAACAGATAGATTTTTAGTTTTTATTAACACCAAAATAGAATATTAAACTTAATTTAAAGTTAATTAAATTGTATATTAAGTGATTGGTATATTCAATAATATACATTTTAGAAATATATGTTGTTGTTTCTGATGACTCTTGGCAACGCCAAGCCCTTCCGTCAGAGACTAGGCGAATGAAATTAGAGAGAAAGCGTCTTCCGTTTTTGAATAGAGCACCCTCATACGAAAGGGAAAGTACGACTTTTGGCTCATAGATGGCAGCACCATCTGAATCTTCCAATTTAGAGATTGAAACCAGTGAAGACCCAAACCCTAACTCCAACTACCCCCAGAGGTATTAATTTGTAATGGGAACATGGAGGACATGCGACCCGACATATTTTAAGTGCAACAGTCACCATTAGTGAACACGACGGGTCTTCGGCTGAGCCGGGATTCTAACTCACCACCTTTAGGTAACGAGAACAACGCCCTAACCAACCAGGCCACCGTGGCCTTTGAAATATCTTTATCTCCATACTAGAATTCTATATCCATATAGAAAACGGCTCCATTTATCATTTGAACTAACATCAGCTGAAGTTGATTTCAGACAGTACATAAGTAACGTTTCCAAGCGTTCTATTTTTGATTGGTAATCCAGTAAAGAACAGAATCCGTGTGCATAGGTTCAGGTGAAATAATTGAGAAAAAAAATTACAGATGCTAATTTTAATTTATTTTTTTTTAGAGCATCACAACACAAAACAAATATTTGCAATCAACATTATGGCTTGAGAAGCCGATAGATACACATTTTGAGACTGGCGTCTCGTACACACAAAGTTTACAAATGAAGGTGGCTAAAGTAGCCCAAACAATTAGATATTCGTAAACAATGAGACTGACGTCTCCACTAATAAATCCCTTGTAAAAGATGGCTTAAGAAGCCTAAATAATTATTAGATTATCCTGAGACTGACGTCTCCAAAATCATCACGATCCTAATGGCTAGGACCCCAAAACAGAAGTTCCCCGTTACATAGACATGTACACTCTGTTTTTTTATCCTTTTCTTTCGGTCTCGAAGAGGAGGGGAGGAAGGTGTGGCCGGATGTTGTGTCTAAATGCTTTCGATTCTCACAACATACTTTTATCATTTTATATTCTTTTATTTTACAATGTTTCAAATATATATTTATTTAAATAAATATTTCGGTTTTCAAATATCATTATAATTAAAAAATTTACAATTTTGGAAATTTTTTTAACATTAATTTTTACCGGCATTTTTTTGATAATCTCATTTTTCATGCTTTTAAGACTTTGGTAGTCAATTTGGCCTTAAATTGTTCTTGAACATTGTTTGAATAGGAGATTTGCAGATTTCTCTTGAAACATTTTGAACATCTTGTGTAAAATTGAAGATAATAAAGTGCCACAAGATATAAAATTATAACAGACATTGGAAATTACGTTAAATATCAAGTGAATATAAAGACTCCAACTTTCAGAAATGCAATTAATATTTTTAAAAAAAATGTGAAATTTGTAATAAAATATTATTAGATTTTTTAAAGTAAATTGCAATTTAATTATAAAATGAACAATGTTTTTAAATGTAACAAAAGCAATTTTATTTTTGCCATAATTACATTTTTGAAGTAACATTTTGGAAGCGAAAGTATAATTTGAAGATTAATAATTTAAAAAATTGTTATGAATATGCGTTACTTATATAACTGATATGTTAATATTTAAACATAAATAGCTAGAAATACAATTTTATATGCTTATGAGAGATAAACGTTAATTTTTCATGTTTTAATTCATCACTTATATAGTATTACTTTATTACCTTTAATTAATATTACGTTTTAATGTAAACATTATTGAAAATAATTGTTACTTGAAATTTTTATCCAACTATATCTAATAATATAAAATAATTGAAGTATTTTGGTTGTTATAAGTTTTATGCTTATTAAAAATAAACTGTTATTTTTTTGATAAGGAATTTTTCTGAATATAACTAGAAAATTCGTCTTAAATATTTACTTTAAAAATTTTTTTTAACAATGTTATATTGACAAAAATAGAAAAATCATCATTTTCTTAATTGATTACAAGAATTAGTAAATTATTAACTTTGAAACTTAAGTTGAATATTAGAATTCGAATATATTTTTTTATAATTGCAAGTTGTAACTCTTCTTTTAAGAAACAAATATTTCATATGCTGTATTATAATTCATATATGTTTATGATGTATGATTCAATGCAAATATTTTATTGCTCTTCAATAAAAATTTTTTTATTAGAAAAATTCTGACTTAAATAAATAATAATCAAAAGTCTTTAATAAATAAAACAAGAAGAATTAAATAAAGAAGATTAAAATATGTAGTCGACTTATGGAAAATATTATTTGCATTATTATCAATGATTTCAGATTATCTTTAAAAAAATCTTCAATTCTGCGAATTTATATTAAGTGAAATAAATGCCAAAAAATATCTTATTGAAGCTTTTGGTTATCGTTATTTTTTCAATTTAAAGAATTTTCTCCATTCAACGAATACATATTAAGAAAAATAAATGTCGATAAAATATGTTACAATTGTTTTTGCTGATCGCTATTTTTCAATTTGGGAATTATTCTTTACATTATTTTAACAAAAACATCAAGTTTTTAAGTTAAAAGCTTATAAATATTCTGAAGGTATTTTAATTAAATTTATCCAACAAACATACTTAAATACTTTTATCTCAAGAATTATAATTGAACTCAACAATTTGCTTCATAAAATTTATGGATTTTACTTATTATATTTTTGTCGACTATTCAATAAGTATAATATTATTTATGAAAATCAACATCTTAGAATAATGAACTCATTTTTAAGTCACATGATTTTTGATATGATTGATAATACGCAAAATAATCTAAAAACAAGGAATTTAAAATCAATAATGAATGACCATTAATAAGTTCGTAGACAATCATAATAATGGAATTAAAAAGTAAATGCCAAAAAATTTTTAATAATTAAATTAAAAAGTTACACAAAAAAGATCCAATGTATTTGAATTATAATTTCAACTAGTATATCTTTTATACGTTTAATTTATTTATAAATGCAGAGAGCTAGACTAAATAAAAAGCAATTAAATTTGCTTAGGAAATTAATTATCTATTGAAGTAAACAAGGAATTTTATGCAATTAACTTACTTCAAAGCGAAGCATTTCATGAATATATTTTCATACGAATTTTATATAAAAAATACTTCTGTCAATCTTTTCTTTCTATATTAAAGCTTTCAAAAAGGGATATCTCAGTGGTTTTCTAACACCTGTGAAATGACATAATGTCACTTCGCAGTGTCAAAATCATCCCAACAACTGGTTTATCTCTGTCATCAGGATTTTTTGTAAAATTCCGCTTGAAAATTGAAAAGATAGTAGAGGTGTCATTTTATTTACGCTGAAATGCAATTTTTATTTGAAAATATTCTCAATGAAAAGTACCCATAGAATACTAGAATTTATTAAGCGTAAGCATTTTTTAATCTAATTATTATAGGAATTGGTAAATAAATTTTATTATTCCGATCTGTATAAAATTATCGTAATAACATTTTTATTGAAGAAATAATTTCATTCAAAACATTATATTTATTATTTTGATTAAAATCACATAAAAATTAATTTTAAATGTATTTTAGATTATTGTTTGAAAATAGAGTTGTTGTTACTTGGTGAAGCTAAGCCTTTTCGTCAGGGAATGGGTGAATGAAATCAGAAAGAGTGTCTTCCATTTTTTGAACAGAGTACCCCCTCACGAGTCAGGAAGTACGACTTGGCTCAAAGATGGTAGCACCATCTGGATCTTTCAATTTTAAAGTTAGGAAGCCAGAGCCTGGCTCCTAACACCCCCACAGTTATTAATTTGGAATGGGAACATAAAGAACATTGCGACCACGACATATTTAACATGCCTCTGTCGCTAACGAGTGAACACGACGGATCTTCGGTTAAGCAGCCGGGATTCGAACTCTCTACCTTCCGATAATGAGAGTGATGCCCTAACCCACCAAGCCACCACGGCCCTTGAAAATAGTAAAGATTATAATTGAAAGATAAAATGTTACTGACATAAATATTAGGGAATAATTTATATATTTATGCATACATAATTATATATATTCATTATTTCACAAATTCTAGATGGACTAAATTCTATGGATTAAAATGAAGTCCGATTTATTAAAATATTAAGTATCTATGTATGAAGTAGGAATTAAACTTAAGGTCTCTTCCATTAAAGTGCAGTTGGAGTAAATAGATTATACTTATCGATTATGGTAAATTCTGTTAATTAATTGAAAATAATACCTAAATTGCGCTTATATTTATAGATATAGTAGTATCTAGATAATTAAAAATAAAATTACGGTGCATGTCGTACTTATTTTATTAGTCGCAAGAAGTTTTGAAAATTTCAGAAAATAATATGTGCCTCACATTCTCTGTGAAAAATTAATTTTACGTAATTGGGAATATTTTTATAACTGAACTGAAAGCTCTTAGTAATTAGATCTTTATAATCACCTACATAAACTATTAAATTTAATTTTGTGTTAATTAATATTTACATTAAGATTGATAAATTCATTAATATATATTTCAGAAATATCTTAATCTTTATACTTAATTCTATGCTCATATGGAAAACTTCTCAATTCATCATTTGAATTAAATACATGGGGAAATTGATTCTAGAGAGTATATTCTTTTATCATTTGTATTCCCTTATTTTATGATATTAATTACATATTTATTTTGTCTCATAATTATTTCGGTTTCCAAGTATCATCATAATAAAAAAAATTTGCTATTTAGGGATATTACTTGGAACATTGTTTGTTTTAGCAGCATTTCTTCAGAAGATCTCATTTTCCGTGCTCTCAAGACTTTGGTGATCGATTTGGCTTCATTTTGGGAAATACTGTCGCCAAAACAGCCGGCAACCTTTCTCCGGTGTTGGTTCTTCAACATTTTGTAGCAACTAAAACCGTGTATCTGATACCACAGGGAGTACCTGTGATGAACAGCTTTGGTATCGGTGCCAAAACATACTCCACCTTAGGATTTGATCAGTCCTTTTTCCTCATCATTGTATAGTTCTCAGGTAAGTCAGGATTTCATCTTCATAAGTCAGTTAGATTCTGTAATTTGGGGATTGTTTAGATTTCTCTTAACTTGAATTATTGATAAGAATAAAATACGAATGAAAACGTGATCATGAACTCATCCATACATATGAAATGTTTGGGTTAAATGCTTATTAGTATATTTTTAATTTTGTAAATAAAAGTATAATGCAAATTAATATATTTATTGTAGATAATGGCGTGTATACTTTTTATTTAATAAAAAATACAAATTTACGCAAATATTACACTTACACAAGCCGGTTCAATTTTATAAATCCACATCATTTTACTTCTGTTTAAATGAGTTCAAGTTGATAATTAATTACTTCTTTAAGTTCTTATTAATAATAAAATTTCAAAAGAAACAATGAATAAAATCACAGAGTTTTATCTTAAGCCGACATAAATTTTAGTGATACAAAAATATGTGCTACATAGATTAATTCTTTAATAATTTGACACAAATGAAAACATTTGCACACGTCATATGTTAAACTGCATTTAAATTATAATATAAACAATGATATGACTATAAATCTAATAGCTATGAAATTAAAAGTAAAATTTTCTTATATAAATTTCAGCGCTAAATGAAATATTAAAATAAAATCTCACGTTTTTAAATATAAATTTTAGAAATGATTAAGTAGTTATTAAGTTTGATCAATTAAACAATCATTTAATTGATCAAACTCAATAACTCTTTAAATTTAGGTCTATAGAAATATATGAATTTATAAATAAATATGTTACTTCCACAGGAAATATTAAATCATTACCATAATAAATTTTAATTAATTTAACAGATAAATTTTAATTAATTTATCAGATTCATGCAAGTTATATATTTAATAGACAAACCTTCTTTATTATACTGTGGGGTGTATGATTTAAGTGTTTCAGCATAACTGACATCAAAATAGACAAATTAATAAAAGTAATGTATTGTAATTCTTATATGGTTGCAATATAACATAACTATACGTGAAAATAAACATATGTTAAAAAATATTACACTATTTCATCTTTCAGGAATGTAAATATTGCAATTTGATTAAAAACTAAAATTTAAAGCTTCTTTTTCTCGAAAAATTTATAACTGTATTTAATTTCGATTTGAGCTTATAATCAAAGTATTTGTACATTTACACAAAAATAGCATTTAATCATCATAAGTGGCCTATATATTTTAGTTCTCATGATATGTTTATCGGAACGTATCATTTACTTAACCCATTTATCTTTCAATACTAATTTCAATTAAACATTTATCTAAATACTTTTCACATTGAAAGAATTCTTGCATGTATAACTTTCATCTCAATCTATTCGATGATGATCAAAGTTATAATCTATGATTTGTTAATAAATTATATTACTAAATATGAATGAATTTTTTGTAACAAATTTCTTCAATGAGCTATATAGTTATGATTGCTCAAAAACTATAAATAGATATTCTTGCAAATTTTGGTTTATATAAAGTGTGCATTAAGCAAAATTAATAAACAAAAGAACAGTGTGTAATGTGTTTCTATTATTTGAATCTTTCTTAAAATACAAATGAAAATATATTTTAATCAAATTACAGGTGCAGTAAAATTTTATAAATTTAATAATATAATTATTAATGAGTATTAAATAAAATTAGTAAATAATTATGTATTTTTTAATGTTCATTTACAACATTTAAATATAGAAACTTTTTGGCAATTGAGGAAAATATTCACACTTTTTGCAAAAATTCTAAAATGATAATAAGAGATATCTAAAAACTTTTAATTTTCTAAAGTTAAAGATTTGATAACAGTATTTTTACCTATTTTTTAAATAAAATGAGCACATCAGAACACACCATTTTTATTACATTAAAAGAGATTTATTTTCATAAAATGTTTTTTAGTTGTTCTATTTCGATGTTCTAAGCTATTCTATAACCACAAGATATTCCATGAATATATTTTCAAAAGTACTACGATATATTACAGCATATTCCTTATTTAATATTTAATATATCATAGTTGAATAAATTAAAATAGATACTATTCGGAATAAAAGATTAATGGTTTGATTACTCCACTATTGAATAGCAAAAGCTGAATGTGACACATTTCGCTTTTTTTTTGACAAATTACTTTTATTCTTTTTCTTACGACCACGCATTCGGCCACGATTTATTTGAATTATCACGGTAGGTTTCCAGCTGCTCATCTCAATCGGTAGAAATGAGCAGCTGGAAATGTATCATAATACTTTTAAGTGAATAAGAATATACAACAATTACTCTGACCACTTCACAATTTTAAATCATGTTTAAATGTCTAGCTTGTTATCTGAGATCAGTGTCGATTATTCTATGCTACACCAGCAATAGGACATTAGATCTTGCGATACATTTTATTCAAAAAGGCTTTTTTAACAAAACAGCCTTCAACTAGGTCAGCTATTATATCCATTACTTTCAACTCTAGCTACCGGACCTCATCGCCTATTTGAATTACTACACTCAATGGCCCACTATGGCCTAGTGATGGGATAGCATTCTTTCGAATGAATCCCATCACCTCAAGTTCGATCCCAAATACTGTTTAACAAAGGTAAATAGTTATAAAAATTTTGTCTTCTGTATACACGTCTGTCAAAATGAGTGTCGTGATAAGAGAGTTTTCCGGGTTTCCTCCATTGCGATACGTGATTCAAGTTCACTATTTATGAAGAATCTTCATAGAAAGCAAATTGCGAGGTGAACAAAATGCCTTAAGTAGTTCACTATGTAATGTCAAAATACTATATTCCATAAAAATTCAATACGGTCACCAAGAATTTTGATATCTTTAGTGATATATTAAAGGAGTTTCTCTTTATTTAAATAAGTTATTATTTCTCAAAACACACATAATGAAACATACATTATATTCATTTAACATCATACAAGTCATTAAACTTCCAAGGTTCGATGTTGGTAAAAAAAGAAGTTAAAAGTTTATTTAAAAACTAAAATATTTGGTTGCTTTTGTAACAATGACAAGAACTAGCTCTGGTTTAATCTAATTTTATGCTGTTGAAATAATTAAAGTTTCTGTACCTAAATTGATTTTGGTCATTAATTTTGATGTCTATTTCTTGAAAATATTTTAATCATTTGAGTAACACATTTTTATTCAGTTGTCTAAAAACAAATAGCAAATTATATACTCTTTTGATGCAAATGGTGCAATTATGAATTTATACTGAGAGAGAGAGAGAGAGACTGTTATAAGGCTTCTTTCTGTATGTTCTACAGTTAGTTGATTAATGGAGAGAATTTTCTTAAAACGGAGAAATCCTAATAATGCTCTGAAAGCTACTTTCATGTAGAAAAAGAAAGCAACTCCCAATAATAGCTATCCAACAGAAAATAAAATCGAATGTAAAGAAGAAAATACAATCAAATGAAATTTCCCATTCATTTGATTCTATTTTTAAATGTTACACGTTATCATTATGATACTATTTCAAAATCTTGTGTGTAACACTTTTCAAAAATTAACGGAACACATGATTTCTACAAAATTGAGCAAATACACTGATTAATAATTAATGCTAAATAAAAATATAGAAGTTTAATTTTTTTTCAATCTAATGCACAATTAAAATAAAAAAAAATTCATATTCAAATTTCTGCTCATGAAGTTAAAAATGAGAAAAAAAAGAGTGTAAAAATTCAAACTTTATGCTATAGTTTTTATTTTACACTTTGACCCTCTAACCGATTTCCATGGGCAACTCAAATGTAGCAAATTTTACTTATCCCACAATTTTTGCTGGGATGTGTTTTTCTTATTTTATTGGGCATCCCCCATTTCACCGTTTTCTCACGTTTGCAAAAAAATATATATTTTACTTTTTTATATTATATAATAAATATAAATTTACTATAATTGAATTGAAATTTATTAAAAACATTTTTTGTGATAACATCTGAAATTGGTTTTTCTGTCAATTTGGTTTCTCATGATAAAAACCATATAAAATATTTTTTCGAAAGTAAAAAATGCACACTTCAACTTTCAATATATATAAATTTAAATATGAAAAACAAATTTCATAATTTTTAAAGCAATATTGGTTAACAAATTGAGCAGTCAGAGGTTTAACTTTGAATTCATATTGTTCACCTTATTTATGAAAAAACAAGATCTGATCATAAAGTGATTTCAAGAAAATCTTGTCTATAATAGTTTTGTAAGGAGACTATATCTTGGAAAAATCAGAGAAGTATCACATGATGCTTTGAAAGTGACTATCATTTAAAGGATATGGAGACCACGGTAGCCTGGTTGGTTAGGGCGTCGTTCTCGTTACCAAAAGATGGTGTGTTTGAATCCCGGCTTAGCCGAAGATCCGTCGTGTTCACTAATGGCCATTGAGGCACGTAAGATATGTCGGGTCGCAATGTCCTCCATGTTCCCATTACAAAATAATACCTCTGGGGGTGGTTGAAGCCAGGCTTTGGGTCTTCATTAGTTTCAATCTCTAAATTGGAAGATGCAGATGTTGCTGCTATCTATGAGCCAAAAGTCGTACTTCCATCTTCTTATGACGGTGCTCTATTCAAAAACGGAAGACGCTCTCCCTCTGATTTCATTCGCCTAGTCTCTGACGGGCGGGCTTGGTGTTTCTAAGTGTCCTCAGAAACAACAACAAAGGATATGGAATCAATTCCGAAAATCAAAGATTATGAAATATTGACCACGATCGATAATGTCATTTATATAATGCACAAATAACAAAGATTTTAAGATTTTAATAACAAAGAAACTCACGAGTCAAATAATCTGAAATAGGTTTCATCGATGTGAACTCTATAAGAGAAGCCAATGCTGTTTAGTTGTTGTGTACATTTTTTTTTAACCTTAAACTGCCCTGAAGCTAGAAGAAATTAGGCTGTTAAATATGCGATTAATCTGTTTTTTTATATTTATAAGTACTATTTTTATATTAGCCAAAGCATAATTTAGAAAGATGGAATATAATTTTAATGACTTATTCAGGAAAATGAAATCGATTGATGAGTGTTAGTATGGCTTAAAAGTAGAATATGTTTAAATTAAAATGCTTCTTCATAAAAATTTGAACAAAATTAAGTGTTTGAAAAATTACTTCTTTAATTAATTTTCGCAAGAACTTACTATTTTCCAGTGACTGAATTCCTTTTTCTCGTGAATTCCTAAAGCTCACATTCCATAACATCGACAAAGCTTATTGTATTCATTTTGCACGATGTAAAAAGTTCCAAGATAGATCTATGCATAAAAAAATCTCAAAATCTCTTTAAAGTATAAAAATCGGAAACAAATATATAATATTAAAACCAAACTATTCATTTCATTCCCAGTTTTGACATTAACAACTTTTCCTCAGCTTAAATTTCTTATTCTTTATAATTAAAACAATTTAACCAAATTTTTTAACTGATTGTTTAGTAATTACTTTGAAAATTATTTCTTTGTTCGAGGAAAATATCAATTTGCATGGATAAATGGGTATAATGTTGTTTTTTTTTTCTTCAACCGAAATTTCGCATTGCATTTTTCTGCAATGCATCTAGTTTCAATGAGACCTTAATTTAATTTAGCAGTGATAAGTTTTTTAAGAAAAAAAAGCTTATTTCAATTGTGAGCAAACCATATAAAAAGCTATGAAACAAAGACATTTTAATTAACGCAAGGAATTAACTCCAGAGATTTGAAACCAATTAGTTTACTTCTAGAATGTTCCTGAATGCCATTGAAAACCACTGATTGTTTTCTTCTGCTGCAAATAAGAATTTTTTGAAGGGATTCCTACAAAATTGCATTAACTCTTCAGCTTTTCTTTTAGGAAAGAAATAACATAAAAAAACATTTTTTCGTTGCTTCTAAGAAACTTTGATTTTGTTATAATATAAAACATATACTATCATAACTTTTTGCTGTAAAACAATAACACTAATATTTTTTTAAATAAGGCTATATACTTATTTTATTGATATAAGATAATTGTAATATATGAATTTCTCTTATAATAGATCAAAATATAAACAAAAAATCCCATGAAAGTTATAAAAACGTAAGTTGACAATATAAAAATGAGTATAAATAGAAAAATGAAACTTATGTAAGTAGTGAATTAAATTATTTTTTTTAATGGATTAATACATATAATATGTAAATAATGTAATTCTATGTAAATAAATAGCCATTAAATAAATACTTTTGGTTGAATAAGAAGGGTATTTTTTCATAATTTAGTAATAAACTACGTAACAAAAATTATTTAAATGGGCTTAAAATTCTCAACTTATTCAAACATATTTTAAGCACATTTTACAAACATTCAAACATATTTTTAAACATATTTTATATAAAAATTCAAATATATTTTAGGACAATTACATTTCTCGGAAATCATTTTGTTTTAAAAAAGTTTAAGAATTAAAAACATTTTACTTTTACAAAAATTTAATTTTTGTTATAAATTGTGTTTAAAATAGTTATATAAGGCATTCTTAGAAATGAATAAATCAAATTTTTAATATTTACATAAGGGAAATTATGTTCTTAGAAGTTAAAGTCAAGTTAAAAGTTGAATAAATTATGAAATTTTGTAATAGTTATTCAAACATATTCTACTCAATATTTTGCGGATAATATCCAATGACTAATAGCTTTGTCATTCACAAATTTCAATTTTATGTCAATTATTTTTAGCAGCTTGTCCAGAATTTGATCATTATTTTGCATTTAATATAAATCACATTTCCAGTTTCTAAATTAATTTTAACATTTAAGCCTTTAATATTTAAATGACAGACATAAATTTCGCCATACTTACATTATGATAATACAGCTGTCTTTTAGGGGGAAAGATCACAGTTCTAAGCATTGGCACTGATCACAGTTCAAGTTATTTTGCTTCAGAAATATACCTTTTATGCTGATTGCACAACTGTTTTTAAGGTTTCTTCTTTTGCAACACTTGAAATCACTTAATATCTATAAAAAAAAGCTTACTAAAAAGCAAAAACTTGTAAAAAAAAATTCACAAAAACATAGTTATATATAATATGTGTAACAAAACGAACATTATGATTTTATTATTTGTATCTTTTAAAGAATAACAGATATTAATATAAATGTATTCAATTTTAGGCAAGAAAATTCAATTTTAGGCAAGAAATCTAAAAATTTAAACAAAAATTTAAAAGTTTGCTTCAAAACATTTTCTCAATAAGCACACGGATTTGGAATTTTTTCTAATGGCCTGTACAACAGTAATATATAGAAACAATATTTTAATCTATTAAAAGTTCATGAACAACTTTCTTTAAGTAATTGATGAAATCGTAAATTCAATGAGGTGTAACTGTCTATCTCAGTATCTGATGGCTGATAACTAAAAGACTTCCATTTGGAAATATGTCCAGAGGCAAGCTGTTAATATTAATAATTAATATATTTTTAGTCACACCCAGAAAATCTCTTGCAAATTGAGTTTTAACATTTCCAATCCGTTCTTGGAAACACAAAAAATATGTGGAGAGTTGGAATGGATGATATATTTTGAATATTTGATTAAAATAGTTATAGTCATATAAAATAGTTATGATATTATGCGAACAAAACAAAAAGCGCAATGACAGCCAGCCCAGAACAAACATTTGTTTTTTGAGCAAATTTCGAATCGTTTTAAACATTGTTAATCCAATTAATTTAGTTCATTTAAAAAATTACATTATCAAGCTTAGTGATAACTAATTAAATCTTTATATACGAACAAGTTTCGTAACATTTGCAATATCTTAACATTGATATTAAAGACACTGAATGTGGTGTAGTGGTTTTTCTCAGACATTTTTTTTAACTGTAAACTCTTACACAAGTATTTTAAGGAAGTAATTAGCCAGACGTCACGAATCAATGTAAAAATTTTAAAAAACTTATAAATTTTAATTTTTTTGATTAATTTTAACAATGTGAAAGTCATTTTCTTAAATTAACATAAGTACCTTAAAATTTATAAAACGAAGGTAACCAATTTCTTTCTTTTTTTTTTTTCTATTTGTAATGCAAAAGAGAAAGAGTAAGAATTGAGAGGCGATGCTTATGGAAAATAATTTTCTTAACTTCAAATTGCTTAGTCAGATTAAATTTAAAAAAAAAGCTTTCTGACTAAATATTGAAGATTTTTATCTTATTATTAAAATCTGTCTCTAACTCTTCGTTTAAGCTTATACCTGTTTTAACCTTGTTAGGTCTGCATTAATCACTCTTTTATTTCAAATGTTGTTTCTCATTTACGCATATAATAATGTTTAAATTAGTATCGTAGAGCAATACTTTCGAAGCGATGGGATAAAAAGAATAAATAAGAAAATTAAATATTTTCTGTTTAGTATTTAAATGAAATATTTTCACATTCATGTTTTTATTCCTCGTGTAACTCTAAAAGTGTCATTTTAACACCCTTCAAAGCTAAAAAAATATTTTATTCCCTTGCATAGGTTCATACACCATCTTTTCATCATATATTTAAATAGATATCATTAATAAGCTATTTTTTTCCTTTAAATGATTATATAAATATCATTTTCCCACACGTACTTCCTTAAATTTCTTTGCAACATAGTTACACAAGTAATTTTTTTAACGTAACTTCCAAAAATCCTTTTCCTCCAAATCCTCTTCATACTTTTGTATACTACACATTTAAATAAATACACTTTTCAATTACGAAATAACACACTATCTTTTTTTGATGAAAATTGTATTAAATACCCTCTTTATTTAGTTATTTAAATATTTTGCGCATTGGGTTATTCCACAAGTATTCTTTAGAAATATTTCCATAAGTATTCACTTTAGTATCCTTTTCAATTATAACTTTAAAAATAAAAAATATGTTTTATTAAGTATTTCAAAAAAAATATTTTTTACTGTTCAATTCGACGTTTTCTTTTTTAATTAATTCTTTTATATAAATATCTTTTCCCTTAAGTAGTTTTTACAAAAACTCTCCTTACTATATAGTTCTTCAAAACAATGTTCATATTGTGTAGTTCCATAAACATTTCTTTCCTCGTGAATTCACACAGATGTCTATTTTCCCTCATAATCCAAGAATTATGGTTTTCTCACATTGTTCAATACACGTTTTTATTACCATGTAATTCTATACTTATCCTTTTCATACATATTTTCTCAAATATTTTTTCTTCAAGTAAATTCTCACATATCTCTCCCATATAGTTTCGCAAATATTCTTTTTTTCTTTGTTTGGATTCATAAATTTCTTTTCACTTACATTGTTTTACAGGTATATCCGATTTAACTTTGACCACATTTTGAGGTTTGTAACCTTTTCTGTCAGGTAATTTCTTATTTAAAATCTTGAAAATAGCGAAACGTTTTACAGAAGCTTTTGTATAATTACTACAGTTATTCGTAACTATTTACTTTCGGAATAAATCTCCCTTACAATATTTTAATACTTTTATTTATTAGAGAGATTATTATTAGCTGATGCAATAAAAGCTATTCCTTCATCTTACCCTTTTCATGAAGTTTGCTGCTTTGAACGAGTTTTCAGAAAAGAAATTACAGCAGATCAAATTAATCCCTTGTGAATAGCGAAATATATATTTTACGTATTTGACAAACGTTGGGAAAAAATCAGTATGCTCGGATTTCTGTATCATAGGTATTGACAAATTTTTAAGAGAGAAAGTTATTTGGTTTGATTTTGGAAACTCATGATGAATGGACTCACCGTAGCCTTTTATTAATATTACGCTGAATGTAAAGATAGATACCTGGTTCGAGCAATAGTAGACAGAAGTTTAGTTTTCTATTTTCTGCAACAATATCTTTTAAAATGAGAATTGAGTAGATTTTTGAGTTCTTTTTCTTGCAACAACTTGTATATAGTTAACCATATAGCATAATGTTAAATTGCTGTTAAGTTCATACATATCTGTTAGAGTAATTACCACTACTCTCAGGTAATTACTCTAACAGATATGCATGAAAAAGGTAAAAGAGCGACAACCTTTTTTTATTGTTCAACAGAGGCTGCAGTCGAACTCAGAGAGTTTTTCCAACTTGTGTTACCATTAGACCATTGTTACAACTCGCGATTAGAGTTTTCTGAGTTTAATCCCAGCTACTGCTTGATATCAGGTATATGTATGTTCCACTTTTATTTTCTTATATACGTTTGTCAAAGTATTAGACTATCTATTACGTGGGTCAAAATGTATTGAAATTTGGGAAAGTATATTTGAAATATGGTTTTCTATGTGTTCTTATTATAGACATTGAATGAGTATACGGAAGCAATAAATATAACATTTTTAAGTCAAATATACACATATACCTATGCAGGAAGAACCCCCTAGAGTGGCTGTTTTACATCATTTATGGTATGTATAAAAAAAAAAAAAAACATTAGAACATTCTTTTATCTGAACATTACTTTCACGCAGAGACTTTAATTTTAGAGTACAAAAGATCATGAAAAACTTTTAAAAAATTTCTCTCAGCGCGTTTGGAAAACTGGTGGCAAAATCATTAGCCCTCCCACATTAAAGTTGTTCGATTTCTGACTTAAGCTTGATAGCTTGTAGAGGGATCAGAATGTTTCCAAAACTATAAGTCCTGATTAAATAGCTTTTGGGTATAAAAGGTGACCTGCAGATTGTCAAACTAACCCAAAAATATTTCCTTTCTTGCAGTTATTAATCTTCACAGACATTCTAAGCCTTTTCCTTCGAATTCCATCAAACTATTCCTTTTGCAATATACAAGATTTATCTCTCAGTTGGTTTGGTTGACAATCTTCCAATTGATGTTTAAAATTCTAAAAAAAAGCCCACTCCTTGCTTTCAAGAAACAACTTAAAACTGCCAGATCAACAGGTTGTCAATTAAACCAAGTCATATTTTTAAGTAAAATATGCATGCGTGTTTAAATTCTACAAAAATTAATTTAGCAATACTTATTATATTTTTATGATAAAAAACTTCTAAGCTCTGTAAACTCAATTTCAAACTAAATTACTATTTCATTTTATCGTAATTATAAAAAAGCAATTTTAAGTTCTGAGAAATATTTTCCGAAGTAGATTATTTATTCAGTTTAATGATATATCATACAAAATCTCTTGTGTCTTCAAATTTCAAATGTTGTTTATTTAAATTTAATTTAAATACATCTTTATGATTAATTTTACTTTTTTGTATTATTCTGGTAAATTTTTGTTTCAGTTTTTTAAGGATGTTTTTAATTGGATTTCCAATATAAAATATCATTCAAATTGAAATTCTTACTTCCTTTCTCTTCTATAACACGATACGGAACTAATTTACTTCCGCCATTGCGAAAGTTGGTTGCAAATTAATTTGAAGTATCACAGAAGATTATTATGTAAATTGTTGGATTGTCTCTTTAACTAAGCAGCAATGAAGTCGAGGCCTTACGAGTTGGCAGATTAATTAAGATCGGTTCGCCTTAAGGAATTTCAGCTATGGAAATGCCTATTTCAATTAGTATTAGCTAGTTATTATACAAAAGCGAGCTTGGTTTAGACACTGGATGCTGTGACGGGAAGTTGTGAAAGTAAATTTATATTTCAAGTTTAACAATATTGGTCTTGTAAAAGTATTTTTCGTAATTTAATTATTTCTCAAAATTTATTTAGATGGTTATTTTATTTATGCAAATAAAATATTTCTATAGTTTAAGAAATAAAATTTAAATTAAAATTTTATTTATTGAAGATTACAGTATATCAAATAAAAAGCTGAAAATTAAGTTAAAAATTTCATCTTTATTTTGTTAAGCATTAGTTATTACAAAATAGAGCTAACTTTCACTTAACAGCAATTACAGAGAAAAATGTTATTTTGACTATGTTTGGTTAAATTCTATAACAAAATATAACTACATATTTTCAACAATTAGAAATATTAATTTTTACTAGTAAAGTAATAACTGTAAGTGAAACGAATACAGTAAAGTAATTGTGTAATAGTATTTTAAATTTATAGAGGCAATAAGAGAGAGAGAGTAAGGAACGAACATTTATGACCTTTAAATGAAAGTAAATTATACTCTAAGGATTAAAGTACGACGCTAAGACCTTGGTTAATACATTTTAAGGAATGAAATGAAAATTTCAAACAAATTATTAAATACAAATTTAAATTTCAAAGTAATAATAAATTTTAAAGCTGAGAATAATTGGATTAAAAAAGCAAATCGATACGAAGGTATTACAATTTTAAAATATTCACAAGAATCATTTAAATAGTGGCAATAAGTAAAACAATAAACACATAAAAATAATTAATTTTGAACAGTTTTTAATGTAAATATTTATTCAAAAATATTAAAAATGCTTTTCTTTTGTAATTAAAATTGAAAAATTTTCTAATAGTGGTTTTGCGAATGACGTGATCAACAGTTTGGCAAAATAAGGATAGTTGCTCATTGCATCAGTAATGACACTGTGAGTTCAGATTTATGTATATTTTCCGAAATATATTCGTTACGTTTTCAAAATATATCGCTGACATCCTATGAATAAATTTTTCAATTTCAGAAATAATGTAAAAAATTCTGGTTTTCCTGCACCACTGTATCAAGGGTGTATCGTGAGTATATCGTTACAGTTTCTCTAGCAGAATCAACAGCTATAGAAAGCAGCGAATGGGGGATTGGAGTTATGAGCAGCTAGCCTGCATTGTTAGAGTGTATATACAGGTCACAATGCGTCAGATCATCCATCGATTTAATTAGATTTAATGTTGCTGATGATAGCAACGTTTAAACAACGAAACCACTAAACTATCTTCTTTCACTTGGGTACCATCTTGCTACAAGAGTTTTCCTCTTGACTGCATGAAAAAAGACACTGTTTAGGTTTTAGAAGTTTGTTTGAAGCTCCAAAAACTGCGTTTCGAATAAGATGTTTGGAGTTTAGATGTTTAGAGCTGTAAAAGCTTTATATTTAACTTTCGTATAGTTATAAGTTATTCAGAAGACCTTGATACATATACCTTTCAGTCACTTTCAGTATCATTTAAGTCCATGCAAAGAAAAAGAAATGTAGCCGTATCAATATAAAAGTTAGTGTTACATGCTGAAAAAATTATAGACAGGTAATACTAATCAGTTTTATTGTATAAAGAATGGTTAGAAATTGGACATTAGCTTTGAAATTAAATTAAAAAATAAAGTAGCTTTTCATTGTTTATTACAAGGAAAAGCAATTGAGTTTTGCATGTGATTTTAATACTCAATCTTAAAATAATGATTAGTTTAAGTTATTGAGATACATCTTCAGCTGCCTTTCTCCTGAAAAAAACTATTAGACAATCTTTAAAAATTTCAAACCACAATCACTTTACGATATTCACACCCGAGATGGGATCATCCTTTACATGTCATTGTATTTAAAAGAAGTACTAGTCAAAATAGTTTAATACAAGATAATTCTAGGTAAAATTTACTTACAGTGTCGTTAGCCATTGTAAAAGATTTTGACTTTAAAATTTTTTAAAATTTTAATCAATAATAGCTATTTAAAAAAGTTTAGTATTATAAGAGCATTATTTTCTTACTATTGTAAAATGAAAATCAAATGATATTTAAAATTATGAACTTTCAGTTAACTTGAGTTCAGTTAATTTTCATTCATAATGAGAATCCGGAGGCATCAATGCAACTGTAAAGGTTTTAAGATGTTTATGTTAATTTTTACTGAAAACACTTAGCATATGAAAAATCCGTATAAATATGTCATTTAAAGATGACTTAAAATACTACTCTAATTTAAACATTTAATATTGGAGTTTCAATATAACAACAAAAGAACATCGACAATAAGATGCGACGTTTATATAGTTAAGATGTGTATAGACTTTTATTTTAGATATTATAAGATTTCTTGGTATTAAATGTCATCTTAAGAAGTAAAACTTAAAAAATCCACAAAGAAAGAATTGACATGTTTTATTTGACTTGCATTTGTAAAAATACTTATTATATAAGTTTTTAGTAAGTTTACCACACGCCTTCTTTTCAATAATTGAGTACTTATAGGCCACATTCTACGTCTCCAGAAAAAATGTATTTTTCTCGTGAAATAAATTTTTCTTATTTTATATAAGCGCAATACAATTTAACTCAACTTATTTAATGACAAATTTAATCAAAAAATAGGACAGTTAACATTTGAACATTAACGCTTTGCTGTTGTTGCATATCTCCCTGGTACAGGAAAGCCCCCAACAGGTCCAGACGATCTGGCATTGGGTAGTATGCAGGTTTTTTTGGAGAGGAACTACAAGGGCTGAAGACTGACTTGACCTCTGAACACACATGTCATAGGTACCCGTTTATAGGGTAGGCAAGCATTCATACACCATTCATACAAGGAAAGGACAAAGACAGGATAGAGAGAGAAAATACATGCATGCCTGATCCGGGATTCAAACCTAGATCTCCCTATCGCAGTCAGGCATGCTAACCACTAGACAGAGTAAGCGGGACCCATTAACGCTTTAAATAAAATAATACGGTTTCTTAATAATTATAAAAACCTAATTATGTATAATTATAAAGAATTAATATAAAGAAAGTTTAATAAACATAGATTATTTTATGGTGGGGAAAGAATAGGCTCGCGTTGCTTGTTCTGGAATGCCAACAGTTGGATCTCAACCACTGTTGCATAAACTAGAAAGGAGGGCTTTTTTCCGTGTGGAGCTTGAGTTTTCAAGTAGTTTCACCATGATAGAGGCTCCCGGAATGCAACAGGTGGAATGTGTTCAAATGTCTTATAAAGAGGCTTCCGCATTTTAAATGTAGTTTAAATGTTTAAATGTAACTACGTGGTTTTAAATACATATTAATTCTTTTAATATGTGTGTTATTAAGCAAATTATGTACCATGATGATTAAAAATTTTTGATCTTATTTGTATAAATATATATGTCCAACAATATTTTCTGCAATATTGTTACTTATTTTTGTTGCAATTTTTTATTTTTCTCTGTGCAAAGCAAGCATATAGCAATAGTCATATATATATATATATATATATATATATATGATTTCTAATGTATTGAAAAATAAATAAATTTCAGATAAGATTTTGTTTATATTAAGAGCACTAGAATTGGATTTTTTTAAAAGAGTGAGAATAGGACAGATTAGATTGAATTTTTTTGGTAGCAGGTGGGATAGTTAGCTGATGGTAAGTTTAAATAAATGTTACGTAGAATCATGATAATCTAAAAGCTTTAAGGAAAAGTTGATTTTAATTTAGTACATTTATTAATTTTAATTAATTTTTATTTAGTACACGAAATGTATTAAAAATTATGGAACATAAATAAATAAGTATATATGCTGCGTGTGTATTTTCAACACAATTTATAAAGTATACTTCACAAAAAACTATTTTTTAAATTCCATTCTTTTATGATTAAATATACGATTTTATTTATCCTTAATAATCATTAATGATTAATAAATAAATAATTCATCAAACAACTAAAAATGAAATAATCCACTAGTCCTGTTTAAAAAAACTATTTTAAATTACACTTATTATTCATTAATTGTTTGTTGTTAACACAGGTTTGATTTTCAAGAAAGGCGACTAATTATTTTCTAATGAGTTTTTCGTTTTGAAAATTTAATGCCTCTCTCTCTCTCTTGTTAATTTTTTTTAAAGTATTTCCCTTAAACCTAGTTTAAAATGAGTTAATTCAAGCATGTATTTTCTAGATTATAAGAAAATGTTTTATTTAAAACTTATCTCACAAAACACATGATAAAAAAATTATCTAGTAGTCCATAATAAAAAGTTTAAACATTTTATAACTAAACAACATTTAGTACTTACTAAAACTAAAATGATTATAGAGTTAATTTCTAAAATTAGCAGCATTTATAATAAATTCACATCCTGAGTATTAAAGTATATAATTCTAATTCTATAAAATAATTAAAGCCGACTTTTTTTTATTAATTTAAAATAAATTTCTGCCACAAGGATTTTAAATCACAATGTATACTTATATTTCAACTTTGGTTTAATTAAAGAAACCGAATATTTTTATGAAAAAATTAATTCAATTTTCTGTTAGATTTGCCTTAAACAAATACCAGATGTATCAATTGTATTAAAATTTAATATTCAGTGTTTCTAAGAAGCAATTTCAGCTTTCTGGCAATAGCCTAATGCAAATGCGGCATGTGCCTCTGGGCCATATGCATTCCTCCTGTCGAAGCAATTTTATTTGCCTAATAAAATTGCCTCGGGATAGTATAAATACACAATTCCTTCATTTCAGTTATGTATTTGTAACATGACTTCTTTTGGGCATATTTTTTTATGTCGAGAACACAATTCAATTAAATTTATTTCATTTTTCTCACTTAACTCCGCTAAAAAATTTTAATGTTCGCTCAATTTGAATTTTAGAAGTTTCAATTCAATGGAAACTGTTTAAGGATTTGTTTTAGAATTTATTAATATCTAAAATGAATATCACTTCTATAACAGCATAATAAGTTTATTAAGTTTTTATTTCATTTATTTAATTTTTTTACGAATTATAAATCACAAAACTTTTTACGTACACCAATATTTAAATTTCAGATAAAAAAATAAATACAAATTTGAATATTTTTTTAATGAACATTCTTATCATTTTTTCTATAGGATTCATTATTGTAAGATAGTGTGTATTGATTTGGTAATTTTTTATGGCTATAATGGTGTTCTTAAATTCTTATTCTTATCCCTTAACTCAAATTTCTTGTATTCGTAATTTTTTTATTACATTTATATTTTTAAATGCATTATTTTTCATATGGATCACATCAATATAGTAAACAGTAAGGTGCTCATTGCCTTTGTGGTAGACACGCCCTCTTTAAAGTGAATGGTTCAAGTTTCCAATACTTTGCCCAAATGAAGATGGATTTTGCTTTTTTGTTTTTATGAAGCACATATCTCCTAAATGTGGCTGCTTTCCGAATTTTTAACTCTTGATTTCAGGGTATGTCCCATTTTCTATGGAAAATTCTCTTCAACAAAGATATGTGATGGATATTTAAAAAAGTTTTACAATAGATTTCATCTGCCAAACTATTCACTATGCTAGAGTACAATTACGACATGATCTAAAGAGTTTTATCATGAGATGTCAGTTAATATATCCTTTAAATCATTTTAATTTAATTGAATTAGAATAAAACCTTATTTTCTATCGTATAAATTTTATAATAAAATAGATAGATTAAATACTAGAAGAGATCGATGAAATACATGCATAAAATATTATGCATCTCATTGTAAATAATTTATAAGAGCACTTTAATTTATGAAGTTGAGGAAACATACAACATATAGTTAATTCTATAAGTATCGTTCCACAAAAGTGCTTGGCTGTATATTCATTTATTAAATTAAATTAAATTTCAAAATCTCTCAAGTCTGCGCCAGGGTAAGTTCGGATTTACAAATGGAAAATGCAGAATCCACTTCCTTTAATTTAAAGGGAGTAAAAGTTAACATGTAACGTTCTTTTATAAAAATGTAATTATATATAATGAATGGTGTTCCCATATACTTGAATGAAATATTTTATTAATTAATTTGAATATGTGGAAAAAATACAAAGTAAAATATTCTTTAAATTTTAAATGCAACTACACATTAACTCGCAGAATAAAACATACTTCTTCTATTAATAAACATGTTAATTATGTGTTAATTTATGTGTTATATGTGTTAATTCTGATTTCAAGAATGCAAGCTTGTTCAAGAATGCAAGCTTATTGCATCCCGTTTTAACTGTTTTAAATACTTTATCTTTTTCTCTTCACTTAATAAAATGTAAGAGTGATGTTTTGTGACACTATGAAATGATAGATCATCGGAAATTTCTTGTGGACTATTTTTATTGTCGAACAATAGATATCCAGAAAAAAATTACTAACTGACATATAAAAATCCTTTTTTAGTACATTGATTCCTCGTTTTCCATGAAATTTGTACATATTTCAGACGTAGCTTCGCCATTCATTGATAAGAATATCATTTAATGATATTGCCATACACTTATTTCTTGTCAATTAATGCAGTAACAGGTGTTAGAATAATTAGGAGTTCATTTAAAGTGCTTAGAATCAATCGGCAATTACTCTAATTTGGATAAGATCATTCATGTGCTGTCATAGCAAATGTTAACCGACATTTCATGTTTTCTGTCAAAAGAAAACAGGCAACGTGCTGCTTTGTTACCCAAATATTTGATTACAGAAATAATATTTTATTACTATTAATTTTAAGCCTATTAATTTTGAAACGGGTTTTATCTGATTAGTTAGTAGAAAACATTCGTGAAAAGTGCCATATGCCTATGATCTCACAATACTGTTTAGGACAAAGAGTAACGTATTGAATATTAAGATTAAATGCAAACTAATTAAACGATATATACTAAGGAGACTTTTCTCATTAACATTATGCATTGCATGTATTTTTGTAATGGTGAGAAAAGAATTCTCAAAATAACCTTCCAATTCGAACAGGAAAGATCAGATTATTACTAGTTCAGTTGATAATATTAGCTAATATCAAATGAAATTGACCAATGTATCTCGAACTGACTATCTCGCTGGCTGTTCAAATGATATTTAAATTGAACTGAACTCGCAACAATTTCAGATTTCTTGAAGTGAATTGGGGTGATTAACACCTAAACGCTATAAAACTCAGTGGTGAATTGTTGATCTCTAGTTTTCTATTAGTTGTTTGTATAGAATAAAATGTTTTACTACTTCAATTTCAATTAGTTAATAATAGTTAAACACTGACAACACCATAGAATTCTGAGTATCATCCAAAAGTCGACAGCATTTGGTGATTTATATGCAAACTGACAAGATACTGAGATATCATGCTTCACGTAAAGCTTAAATCATTAGTGATTTCTTTCAATAACAGAAAGTAATGCCAAAACATAAACAGGCTTCATGTGATGAGCATGATTTACAAATATACCGAATGTGAAATTACCAGCATTTTCACCTCGTGTAAATTATGTCAAGCATTTTCGGAATATACTCAGACAATATGTCAAGCAGAATATTCTTTACATTTAGTTTTAGTAGAATATAGCACCGTCTATTCTTTGGAAATTAAACAATACTCCCAAAACCACGTTAATAGATTTTTTGTATACATGCAAAATAAACATTATTTAAGACAATGAAATTCTTTTAACTGGAGAGATTACATGCTATGTTTAGTATCATGCAGAAATCTTAAAGGATAATCGTTTTGTCGTTTATATGTAATATTGTTTCAAAAATTTGATTACTTCTTTTTTTACCCCTCCTTTAAAGAATTAAAATTCTTAATTTAATTAGCCTCCAGTAGTTTGTTCTATTGTCTTTTGTTACGCATGTATTCTTCCGTCTTATGAAGCGCGACTTTTTTCTTTATTTTTATTGCTTGATCCCATGATTCTTTTAAACAATATATTTATTTAATGAGCAGAACGTGGGGCATCTAATGTGAGAGTTTACAAATTCAGCGTAATATTGTAGTTTGATCAAGGTAAGGGCAAGTGATATAATATCTTTAATTTACATTTGGCTTAATGAAGTTCATTAATATTTTCTTTTAGATATTATTTGTGACATTCATGGGAAATAAAAAAACTTTTACCAATGTTTACTGACTCAGTATTTTCTGTAAATTAGTTCCATTTTGAAGCATGGTAAAATTGGGTGTCCTTTCTTTTAGCTTGATGTTTGAACTCAGATGGAATGGTGATCAACGAAATTTTAAGTAATTTTATTTAATGGATATAGTTATTACAATATCATGTGTCCTTTCACACATTTGGTGAGGAATTAAACACAAATATATTTATATTTTTTGCTATAATCATTTATGCATAAGAATAAACAATTGCAATTATGCAATGTGTACATTGAAGTTTGCAACAACTTTATTAAATTACTATTTTCAAGTGCTTAAAACAAGTAAAACAAACATTATTAACGAGCACATTATTTCAAGAGAACTGTTATTGTTTCTCACTCCCCCAGTCTTATGATATATAAGACAGCAATAATTGTTTTGGTAATTTTCGACATGTTCCCTGCTTAACAATTTCATTGTAGGTGGAAAATGTTTACCATTTTAATTACACACTGGGTTGCAATTTGTTCCCCATCTCCCTTTACATCCGGCGGAACTAATGAAGCAAGAATAATGGCCGACCCCGCCCCACGTGAAATCAAACAGAAGGTCTTAAGAATCTGGAATTCCCCGTTTCGCGAAATGACCCGAGATATTTCAACGGTAGGAGGTGCTGGAGATAGACCCTCAAAAGTTTCGTGACATGGTCTCGTAAATCCTCTTGCGAAAGCGGCCTTGGAATTCGTGGTGTCTCACCCGTTTCCCAAGATTCAGGCTGCGATAGAAAAGATTGGAAGCAAATCTCTGGAAAAGATTATAGAACATGGGAGTCCTAAGACGTCAATGATGCCATGGAAAGACCCTGTCAAATTCTGGGTGATAAAGATTTGCATATCTAAGGAGTGGGGGTTACCTGACTAATTAAGGAACTGGTAGTGATTTATCCATAAAGCGACACTTCCAGTACATTGGCTCTGTATCTAAAGAGATTATCAACAGAAATAAGCTGTTTTATGATATCTTCGAAAACAGAAATTTATGAACAGGATATCTGATTCATAGCATTTGTTTATTGAAATTTACTTCGATTTAAAAATATTTTCTATCACAAATAATTTTGAAAATTTACTGATGTTAATATAGACATTATCTTTTTAAGTGTACTATAATTTTCAGAAGATATGTTTTAAAGTTTAAATAATATTAAGTTCTTGGAGTGGGAGATTTTTATTAATGTAGTGATTACAAGTACTTAAAAATCTAAAAATAATATGTTAATAAAAATAATTTTCAGAAAAAACAAGGAGTTTACGTGTTTAAAATGTAAAAAGTGTAAAAAGTCTCACGTATGAATCATTTCTAATGATTACAAAGCACTAAAATAAATAAAAAATCATCTGTTTTTTTCAAAATAGATACAAATTGCATAGAAATTTATATAGTGCAGAATTGCATTTCCAAAATTACAAATGAGGAATAAGTTTTATATGTAATTATCTTTGTTCTCAAAAGTAAAAATTTTTTTAGGAAAAAACACTTTTATTAACAAATTAATGTAATGCAATTTTTAGTTGGTTTGATATTCATAGTGACATAATAGGAATATGATGAAAGCTTTTTAAATAAATAAAGTTATTTTCAGTATCTCGCAAACAAAATAATATTTTCAACAATTCTCAGGTATAATTTATATTTATTTACTTTTTATATGCATTTTTCTAAGCTGGTGTGCTGTCATGACATATATCAAGATTTTTGTTACTACAGTGATATATTATTGCACCAGTATGCTTCACTGTACTTAGCCCTGAATTAGGCTCTATCAATCAGACGAGTAGGAGTCTTCATAATTTAGAAGCAGGGACCAAGTAGAAGACTTTCTAATACTTAGCCTGTCAACACCAGAGATATCATTTCACATGGAAGACAATGCGACTACGACATATATAACGTGCCCCAGAAACCATTAGAGAACACGATGGATTAGTCGTTGGTTAGGTCAGGATTCCTACTTACTACCTTAAGAAAACGAGAACGAACGTCGTAACCAACCAGGTCACTGCGGCTCTACGTTTTTATGTTGTTGCCACTCGCAATCTAGATTATTTTTTACTGATTAGGCAGTGTTGTGTAATTTTATTAGCTAGTTTCCTCAAATTAGCGTATACTGATGTGGTTGTTATCAATTTTTATTCAGCTAATGTTAAAATTTTGCATCTCAGAAAAACATTCTCTAAAGCGTTATTACTTATATCAGGGGTAGACAAACTTTTTGGATCCAGAGTCTACTCCATATTTAAAAAATCGAAGGTGGTCTACCAATGGCAGAGCTATATTAACGTACATATTTATTTTCGGTAACAAGTAAATATGTTAAATTATGTAATTTTTCTAAAAAAACTTAATATTAATATTTACAAAAAAAAAAAAAATACTGACGTAATCAAAGTATTCATATATCAAAAACTGAAAATCCTACTCACTTCGTTCAGTTGAAATTTGGCACTGTGCATTTGCTGCAAGTTTATCATATTGTGGCTGATATGAGCTTTTTGCAATGCATAAACACGAAATTAAATGTTCATGTTAAATGCGACCAATGTTTGTTTTTTATACATGGTTGAAAAAGCAGATTCGCAAAGATACGTCGATCCAAAGTATGATTTCAAATACAAAATCAATTTGTAAATATTTGGAAACCATTTTCCAAAAATCAGTATCACTAAATATGTTCTGTATTTAAGAAATATTTCGCATCTTAATTTAATAATTTCTTCCTCGACCGTGATTGATGTGATATCTATTAAATGTCCTATTTTTTCAGATATTTAATCAATGTTAACATTTTCATTAAATAGAAATATCATAAAAATGAGTATTTCTTTCAACCTAATTAAGTCAGCGAATCTTCTTTCAAATTCTTCAAACAAAACAAGTAAATATTAAGCAAAATCTTCGAAATTTCGGCTTGGATTATGGTTGCATTCTTCCTCCATGATTTTGAAGTTTCTCGATTCATGTTTTCTTTATTGAGATGCATACCTTTCTATAGTTTTTTTAAATTTTTAATCGCGCTCATCATATCCGTTTTAGGTTTTAAATGGTAAGCTTTTATTCATAAATCTTTGAATCGTAAATCTTTGCACAGTTTGTTTTGGGTTTTAAAGCATAGACTGTAGTAAATTTTTATTTTAAATAATTCAGTGATTCTATGTCATAAGTCATATAAGAAATTGTTAATATTTGAGGTCTTTATCGGGATGGTCGTGTGGACTACCTAAAATGTTTTCGAGGTCTACCAGTCGACCGTGGTCGACGTCTTGGCCACGCCTGACTTATATAATGTAGATGTAATAAACTATTGGTGTAAAAAATGTTGTTATGTAATTTGATATACGATTATTTATACAAAATTATTAAAATTTACTCTTAGAAATATGAAATTAAAAAAAAATCCGGAATGCTAATGTCTATTCGTTTATTTAATTCTTCAAAATTTATCAATGTAATGATTACGATTTGCCGTATTAAATAGATATTATACAAATCTCTTTGTATGAAGCCAAAAGTTTCACTTCTTAACAAATTTCTTTTTCTTAAATCAGCATTTCACTATTGTTAGTTAAAAAGTTCAAAAGACAAAAGAACTTTGTTTTTTATAATTTTTATTGTAATTACTTTAAGTATACTTACGTGTTTTACTTTTATTAAGTTCTACCTTAAAATATTTCAGTAAATAAAAAACATTTAAAAACATCTGAAAAAATAAACTGAATTATACCATTTTAATGGTGTATTTATTTAATATACGATAGATATTGATGTAATCAAAAATGGGTCCATGTAACCTGATAAGATCTTCATATTAAGAGGACATAAGAATATTAAAATATTTTTGCAGTTTCACGTTATTTTTCATAATATGGCGAGTAAAGGAGAGCGTGAATTGAATGGTTGATTTATTTACTTCGTTATGGGTTAAAATTAAGATTTAATTAGATGTGTTAAGCAGTTATTTTATAATCAAAAATAAACAACATAAAATTTATCAGAATAACTCAATAACAATATTCGTGTATTTTAAAATAAAAATGGATTAACTTATGCATTACTTTTTTTTAATAAAATAATTTTAAATATTAAATAGACGGAAATACATGTATTAGCTAATTAAAATCTTTATATTGTCTCCATCTAAAGCTGATGTAATATAATATAGAGAAAAAAAAGAACAGATGTCAATTCACAATTTGACTATGGATCAAATTTAAACCATTATACAGCATAAAATTTTAATTGAACTATACCACCTGAATTATCTCAGCATTTATATTTATTTATATTCATTAAAAATGCTTTTCAAAAAATTCTGTAATCTAAATTCAAAATTCAATTTAGGATATAAATTGTAGTAATATCTTGTTAATTCTTCTAAATTCTAGATTCTTATTTCATTGTTTAGAGGTATGTAATATAAAATGTTTAATAAAGTGTATTTATTTTAATATTTCAAAAAATAACACGAATATTCTTTCTCTACATAAAATGCATATCTCCTAGCACGTAAATGTCTCATGCAACACATATTTCCTAATTAAATTTTAAATTGAAAAATTGAACCACACGCATAAATACCGCGCGAAATATAATGAAATTAAAGTTTATTTCTGTTATTTAAAATTGCCGTAAGATAAATTATTCAAAAGAATGATTTTCAAATAAATGTTTTAAAAGATATTGCTTAATGAATTAGATTCAAGTGAAAGGAAATTTGCATTTTTAACTATTTTGAAGAATAGTGAACTGATACACAAAATTTATGAACAAAAAAAATGTGTACTTTTTTATTTACTAATTCTATAGTACGCAAATAAAATCTTCTTGTTGTACATAAGTAAAAATTCTCAAATATTTTATTTGAAAGTTAAATGTTACATTAAATGATACTAATAAACTGCTGCAATATATGACTTTGAATTTCATATATTCAAGACGATCACTTATTACACAAATCATGTACATACATATACACAATATATTTTCAATTAAAATAAAATAAAAACTCTATTTAATACACATTATATACTTGTGTAACAGCATAAAATTGCTTAACATTTTACATTTACAGTAAAATTTTGTTCTGCTAATTTTTATATTTTTGATCTGATGCTTTTGTTCACGCTGACATAACGTGAAAATTTCTAAAATAAATTTCGTAGCAGAATTTCGTACAATTTTTTGAATATAAGAAAGTAAAAAAATTTTTTTTAATTGCACACTTCATAATTTTAACAAAATCCTATTTTAAAAACATGGTTTTTTTAAAATATGATTTTGTTATAACTTTTCGGCAAATTTTCTTTACTATACATTTACGGTAAACTGTGTGTCTAATATTCTAGTAAATATTTTTTATCTCTAGATTTTATATACATACATATGCATATATATATATGTATTGTTAGCATTGCATTATCCTATTAACCTAAGTTAGAGCATCTTAAAGAGAAATACTAAATAACTGTTCACGTCATAAGTTTAAGACACAGAAACAGCTTAATATAAGTTTAAAAATAACAAGTAAAATTTAAAAACAACGACTAAATAATGTAGAGTTAAATTGGTTATTTGGTTGATTTTGTCACTCTGTAATCATGTTTTATGTATTTTCTAATTTGCCAAGATTTAAAACTTAATGACGACTCTCAACCACCACAAACATGACAGTGGTATGAATTGAAGGCATGAACTGTTGAATTGAAGACCACGCAGTTAACCATTCACTTATGAGTTTGGATTCAATGCAATTTTTAATCAATGATGATATCAAATTAAAATCGATATCTAAAGAAAATATTTGGCCAATGTCTTTTCTCTGTAGTAAAATTGTGCGTTATAAATAGGAAATAAATACGACATCCAGCAGAGGACATATTTTGAGATTAGTATCAAATATTATTCGCATTATTGCAAGTTCACTAATATATGTAGTATTATACTATATGTATTGTTACTAAAGGAAAGATGTGATTCAATCTCATTCGCAGTCGTAATCCTATGGACCTTCTGTGACAAATCTTTTGAGCATATTTTAGAATTACAAATGGACCTAACTATCTTTTAGATCATCTTCCCCGTGTATTTTTAATTCTCCTGAATGCCCCTATGTTCCAAAGGAAAGACTATGAGTTTTAGACATTTGAAAATGTACCCATTTCTGAGCAACATTAACTTTCTCAGACCTGACAATTATCATATAAAGGCTATTATTTACTGGTCTGCTTCAGGAAGAATGACCGAAGCGGCCAACTCTCTGACAAAAGAAAAAAAAATATTTCATCGATTCATTGCTATAACAGTTTTAGCAAATATTAATAACAAGTTATGAATATCTTAGTATTTGTTTCTAATAATTTTCGATACCGATGGGAAATCACAAGTATAACCAATAACATTTACTGAATTCTGTCGGTATTTCGAAATATGCATTATTAAAATATATATTTTCCCGTATTTATAATGACACTATAAAAGTCTACAACTAGGTTGGTTACCCGCTGCTTGTTTTGCCAACCTAAACCGTTAAAACACAAATTGTATCTTCGGATTCCATCTGATCAAGTAATAAAGCCAATACATGAGCTGGCACCACTTTCCCACGTCACAGCAGTTGAACATAATATCTTACAAACCTTAGATAATGTACAAGATCTTTCATCACATTGTCCTTTGAACTGGTGAGGTTTCCATTACTTTTGGTCAAATTGTTTTACTTCCCTTCAACGAGAGTGTCGCGTATTCCCAACAGGATATCGTAAGATATTGAGGAAACGTTTGTAATTTTATGTAAGTCATATATTATAAAAATATTAGGATTAATAATAGTTATATTAGCAAGTTTATTTTAAAACATTATAGAAAAAAATCTTCCCTTTAAATTTAATCCCAGTACTGGCTGTTTAGCTGATACAATTACTGAACCCCGTACTTCTCGATTACAAAAATAGTATCTCTCTTCACCTGTTTACACGATACAAACTTTGATTCCTTGATTATCTAGGAATAATTTAAACTAGAGAAATAAGTTAAAAAAATAAAATAGTTCTACAAAATATGTTTGGAAATTTTTTATCAAAAACGTTTTAGAAAAAAAAATGGTTTTACTTAAACGTATTGATTAAAATAATGTTGTTAATAAAAACTTGATTCTTTTTGTAACAAAATAATTCCGAGAACCATTTGCTTAACAATTAAGTCATTGTTTATTTATTTCATTTTTTTTACTTAATGATACAAAAATTAACTTTAGTTTAAAAAACTGCAATATCATTACTTACGGAGAAAAAATTACGATTTAGATTATCCACATTGACAATTAAAGGCTTAAGAAAACAGGAAGAAGACATTAAGATAATAAAGTTGTTCCTAAAAGAATTTATCTCTCAGAAATTGTTCAACAACTTCGTTTATAGAAGATAATACGATTAATCGATGCGACTGTAAGAAATTTCGTCACATATTTTTTAGAGATATCTTCTTGTATGCATTTTCTTAATTAAACCAACAGCTTGATCTTTTTTTTTATTTCTTTTCACGCTGCGATGCCAAAAACATTCGGTCCATAATTGCCGGAAAGAAGTTTTAATTTGGAGTGGAAAATATATTCTGAGGTTTTTTCCTCGGTAATTTTTATTTCCGTATGATTAAAAAATAAAATGAAATGGAAATGGTGCAAGAAATTAATGCCCTAGAAAAACGTCTTCAAGTTAATAACGATATATTTTTAGAAGCGTAAAAACTATATTCGTCTGCTTTTGGTAAGGCTTACGAGTGTTTGTAATTTTCACTTAATTTTGAAACATATATTAAGGGAGTACTTCTTGATTATATACGTGTACATGTAATATATATATATATATATATATATATATATATATATATATATATATATATATATATATTTATAATTGTGTGTGTGCATACATAAATACAAATAAAGATGATCTTTATTAAATTACTGCTTTACTTCTCTATTTTTGAAGTGTTTTCAACTATCATCATTAAAGTATTTCTCTATAAGAAAGTGTCTTTGTACTATAGAGTCAAGTGACGTGCAATGTCTCTGGTGATGAAGTTTGGAAGTTAGTGGAATTATTACGAAAACTATGTTTTGATATATGTGGAAAGATCAATTCTAATGGTGATAGAAATATAGAACAATTAATATCATGAGATCAAGAAAGTAATTGTAAAACAGTAGTTATTGAATACCAAATGGCACCTTCACGCATGCATGTGAAGAAAGGAACGCTTACAACTCGCATTGATTTGTATGTAAGTTCTTATGCTGCGACGTTACTTGAACCATCTTAAAGGAGATCATTTAGTCTTCAGCCTTTATTTCTTACCTTTATTTCTTGGAATTAACATGTGACAACTCTTCCTGAAGATAAATCATTGGTTAAATCTTTGGTAGAAACATAACACGGAGTTTTGTACTCACGTCTCTTAAAGTGGCTGAAAAACAGCGGTGGTTAAAAGCAACCAACAGTGATCAACATCTAATTGTTGAAATAACTAATAAGGCATGAATACAAAATTGACAAAGTAATGCTCACAAAAGCAACCAAATCATTTAAATAAATTCAGTTAAACATCAAATCAGTTAAATGAGTACAAAAGTAAATACAGTTGATTTGTTGCTTTGAGATTGACCACATGTTTTATTTAAAACATTAACGAAAGACCTCGCAAATAACTTATTAAAATCAAATAATAAGAAAATGCAACTCTTGATATCAAAATTAAAGTAAAAATGAATATCTTAATCGAAGTTTTTAAATATTAAACTTCTTAGAAATTACATGGAGGAAAATTTAAGTGCTTCTAGTTTAATTTGTGTAGGTCATTTCCTATTCATATGTCGAAATCTAAACAAAGATATTCAACTTCCTAGAATGAGCATGTATATAGGAAATTCTTGCAATTTCTGTTCAAAATTACTTATGTTCAATTGACTATTATTAAAACAACTTATAAAATTTAAGGTCTTATTTGAAGAATTGTTAAGAAGTTTGCACTTAATTCAGTGTTTAGGATGATACTTCTAAGAATCAATGCTTGCAATAAGTAAAAAACCTCAATCAGGCTAAAGTAATGATTAGGTATTGGTTCGTTTATGGATTCATAAGTCCAATTTTCTGTTATATGCTTATATAAAAGTAAATCATCATTAGTTGATATCATCACAATGTCCAGTGTCACTGATAGTCTTTCAATGATTTAATGTTACATCCGTAATATATGAAATAAAGCTTTTCAGTCTTGTTCCTATAACGATTATCAGTAAAAGATTAATATA
The DNA here is from genome assembly GCA_026290005.1 of Latrodectus geometricus. Lineage (NCBI taxonomy): Eukaryota > Metazoa > Arthropoda > Arachnida > Araneae > Theridiidae > Latrodectus > Latrodectus geometricus. Next base: position 61,242 of record JAPDSC010113076.1, read on the forward strand.
TCGCTTCTTCTATTTTCATGCATATTCTACTAGAAGAAATGTTTAAAAGTTTCCTGGGTTTCTTTTTTAGGATACCGAATGTTAATAAACATTTTTCCCAGAAAGCAAAAAGCCCATGAATGTTCAAGTACCTTAAAATAGCATTTTTATTATGTCATGTCAAATTATAATCTCAATGAGAAGTTAAAAGCAAATATGTTTACATTTAAAAAACTTGTCTTTAAAATTTACATCAATCAAAATATAAGTTTTAAAAATATATGAGTTATGCTTCGCTTCATCCAATAAGTTTTCAGTATATCTCTTAGAATACGTATACATTTTTTAAGATAATAATTTCTAATTGTAAATGGCTGTGGTCATGGCTTCATAGGGCACACTTTCTCGTTATCTGAAGATGGGGTATGTGAATCTCGACCCAATCGAATATCCGTCGTGTTCTTTAACGGCGGCTGTGCTACCTAACATATATCATAGTCGGAATGTCCCTCACGTGAAATGATACTTGTAGGGATGGCAATCAAAGTCTAGAGGTCGTTTGGTTGGCCCTTGCTTCTAAATTACAAAGACCCACCCATATTAGTTGCAACAATGGCACACCAACTGAGAGCCCTACTGTACAAGTTGTCATTGTTTCTACTTCTTGTTATACAGAAAGGTGGAATAACCTAGTAGTAGCCGGGCATTAGAAATAAAAAAAACTTTCAACAGTAAAATCATAGCTTTAGACACTTTTAAAACATAATACTTGCATATATTTCTTATTATTCAGATTTTTCAAATTGGAATATATCGTAGTATATTGTTAAATTACGATGTATCTCAATTTGAATACATTGCAATTTGTCATATTCAAGATGTCAAGTAAATATTGTAAATATTCTTATAATTATATTGACAATTATTACATTATTTCTTTTCGAATACATTTATAAGACAAAAAAACATGCATTTATCATCAATGAAAAAGGCATTGAATGACAAAGGGAATGTTTGACGTCAACTTCGAATTGAATAATGAAGTCGAATTTGTGTCGGAATTAATTTGTCAACCGCTTACTAATATTTTCTCGTATTCTGATGGCATTTAATTAGTCAATAAGCGAACATTGTCTCCCGGTAGGCTTAAAATAGTCTCGTGACTTGAAATATACAATTTGAACAAACATGGACTTGTAGCAAGGTCTTTATAAGAAAATAATAGCAAGCAGCTTTTGATTAAATGAACAAGCTTTATTAACGTAATAATAAATACTACTTTATTTCTAAAAGTTTTAAATTGCAATCTTTTGGAATCTAACTATATATGTCAGAAAAATTTACTTTTCAAGTAAGCTAATAAAAAAATATGGTATTCTGATGCAATAAGATCATTAGCATGATATTCACCATAAAATGAGAAAATTCTCAGTACTTTATTTCATTTATATTGCTGTTGAGAGTTAAAAAAATCTGTAGCTGAAAAATTAATGTTTTTTTATAATTAAAATAAAAATATTTGAAGTCATAAATTTATTATCACTTATTTCCCGTAATTTGGCAATTTAAGTGATAAATATTAGAAATATTAAACTAAAATTGCAAATATTGAAATATTGTAAATATTTACCACTTACATTATTAATGTGATATTTAATATTAGGTTGGGAAAAATATAATCCATTCTTTTTTCGGTAGACGTCTGTAATGATCGATATCTCGTGAGGTATCTATCAAATAATTTAAGATTTATGCTCGTTGGAAAGGTGACATTTGACACTAAAATATCCTCTTGCGGTTTTTTGTTTGATTAATTCAGTTACGAGTACAAGGTTTTAAAAATGGAAGACAACAAACAGAAAATTCGATACATTTTCGTTTTTCTCTTGTAACGGTGAAAAAGATGGATACAGCATGTGGATACAGCATCGTGGAAAATGTCTATAAAATATCAAAAATGATCGAAGTTAACCGAATGTCAGCAGTCGTAACGCGCAAGACCTAAAAATCTACATGAAAGCTGTTTTAAACCTTTTTACAAAGTGAATCCAAAAGAAGTTACATAAAGTTCACGTAAAAATAATGGATTTTTTTCCCCAACTTAATATATTAATATGACTATCTCTCGTACAATATTCATAATCAATTGGCAATTTTTTAAAATATTCATATTGTTAAGAAAAAATTATAAATATTTTAGGTCATTATATATTAGGTCATTAGGTTCCTAAATGACAGAATTCATTGCCTTGTACTAAATTGATGTTAAAACGTCCAGTTGTCAACAGCAAGTAACATAGATAATAAATAGGTACTTCCATACAATTTTGACAGAGTTTGTCGACACTGGAAGTGTTATTTAACAATTTTTCCTCCTAAAATTGGGATTTGTGTTAGTTAATTGAGATCATTAAAACCAATTCAAAATTAGTCATTGCTGATAACTTTGCAAACTTCTTAGATTTAATCTTTAATAAATGTAAAATTACATTCTTAAATATTAATAGTTGTTTGAACATAATATTGCACCTTTTCATATTTTGGCTTAATTTTTTTAAAACTTTACGCTATCTTGTTAAATTTTAAAAAAATCTTTTATAAAAATTGTTTTTTATTTTCAAATATTTTGAACTTTAAAACATATGTTGTGGACATTTTTTTGGAATATTTTCAAATTCCAAGTCTTATTATCGAGAGAGGAGATATTTGAAATTTCTAACTTTTACAAAAAGTAAGTAAGATTTTATCAATTGGATCTGAAACGATGTTAAAAATATAATAATCCAAAAGGGAAAAAATTCTGTTGCATCAAATCTATTTACATAGTTTGGAGACTTTTATCCTAAAACTTCTTTTCCAGAGGGAGTACTTTATTTAATTGTAGACTTATAGACTCAAATAGAAGTGGAAGCGAATTTCCTTCTAATCATTAGAAGAAAAATATTCAATGATCTTAAGAAAAACACGATTGGACTAATCCTTATAGGAAATAAATCAAGAAATATGCATATGAGACAGTCAGAGCAAAAAATAAAGTAAAAGACTGAATTGAATTTTCCTAAAGAAATGCTAGACCGCACTTGCATTTCAATAGCTGGCCATTAGTGAAAGCAACTTTCTCCTTGAAAGGAGGACGAAAGAAATATATACACATCCAGAATAAATATCTATATAATCTCTGAAGTGAATACTTTTCAATGTGTGGAACGGGAATAGTTTGAGATAACATTTCTAGAGAGTAGCAAGAGCATTATTGAGTCTTCCATTCGTTTCGAATATTTTTACGTCGCTCGCCCGGTAGCTGAAATTCTTCAAGAAAAATATTCGTTTTTTATCGTCTGCTTGGAAGCAAACGATCCAAAAGAATTATTTTAGGCGTTGCCAAATTCCAGAAGCTAAGTAAATTGGTCTCGGTGGAATAAATTATGTCGGAGATGCAATCTAGGAGAAGTTTAGAGATTCGAATACTTTAGGAACTTTTTCTCTCATTTTAATTGAAAATATAATGTCTTAGAAGTTCTTAATAAAAAGTGATAAGTTAATTTGAAACTATTAAGAATTTTAATAATAGAGCTTTAAAAATACGTACTATTATTGGTAGAGTTATTGAAAAGTGTCAATAACAGGCTACCAAAAATTATTAAATTAGTTATATTTTTATATTGGAATTATGATGTTTAAGTTTGGGTAAATTTAAAATAGCTTTCATTTATGTTTGAAATAAAAATAAATAATCTTTGGATTTTTTTAAAATTTTAGACTGATGGAAAATAATAGTATGATATAAAGAAGTGTTAATGTATTTTTTATACATAGTGTTTAATAAATTTATTAAATTTTCATTCAGCTATTTATCTGAGACTAACTTGATCTAAGTTATCTAAACATATGCTTAACAAGACTAAAATTGATAAATTATTTAAAAGCAAAATACATAGAAGAACTAATTTAAATATACTGGAATGAATAAAAGCATTAACTAAATCATTGAAACTCGATAGATGGATCACTTTATTTCAAAAGTTCAGTGGACTCTCTGAATTTTTAGCGAATATTTTGGGAGTCGATTCAGTTAAAATGATCTGTGTCTCAATCAGTGGTTGCAAAAGAAATTGGTGCTACAAATAATATTGGGGACGAGTTACTCCTACATATTTTTATAAGGAAGATGGATGTTACGTTCCTGCTGATATTACGATGTTTTGGGGGAATATCTGTTATGTTGGATGTATGATAGCCTTAATAGCAATTCCTATTGACATATTTAATTTTGAACCACCAATCATGAGTCAAAAGAAATGAAAAAATTTCCAGAAGGAATCACAGTTTATGTACAAATGCTTTAAAGTAGTGTCTATCTGTTAGGCTATTCGATTTATAGTATCAAGATGCCACATCATGAAATATCCTTTTATCTCTCAGTGGTTAAGTATACTTTCTAAAATCCTCCTATTGACTGCATAAAATAAGACTCAACGATTATCGTAGTCACAATACGATGTTTCAAGATATATTCGAGTCATTCATTTAGTATGTCATTGTAGGAGTGGAATATCCTAAAACGTTATATTGTGACTATGACAATCGTTGAGTCTTATTTTATGCTTTTTTATAGTCTATAGCTAGGTTATATAAAGTTGGCCAATGACTTACATTGGCTTGTGTCATATGTAAAATTGGCCATTTATTATAAATCATTGGCCAATTTTTATATATGAAGCAAGCCTGTATAAGTCATTGGCCAAATTTATATATAACTCAAGCCACTTTAATTGATGAAGTCTTGACAATACAGAACTTTTAAGAGAGTAGGTTTACTAAGAACGCAAGAATCATTACCGTTGTTTCTGTTCTTATGTGCTGGTTTTTTTCTCGATACATGGTGGCTTATCAATTAGGATATATCTCCCATATCCGGGATCCATTTTTTCTAGATGGAACCCAAAGAGTGCTTAATTCAAATGTTTCTCATACCCTTCTCATAGTGAAGCTTTTTAATATAGGAACTAAAATTCTTAATATTTATTATATTATTTCACTCAAAATATACAGAAAAAAAAATCAAAATTTGAATGTTCACTTTCACCAGTTCCTTACAGATTTTTAAAACGCAATTTTTTTTAACTAGCCATTAATTAGTTGTTGTTGAGTTCAACTGTTGTTTACTAAGTTTTCTAGCCTCGCAATTCATCTGACTTAAATTAATGGCGGCCTGAAATGCATTGGTTGAATCAAGGAAAACTGTTCATTCAATTTTTGTCAATGTTTAGAAATTGAAGGTGTAAGATTTAAGTATACCTAGGAGAAAGACAAACAATAAATATACCGACTCAGTACTTCCAATATATTATGGAGTCTAAGCCATTAAATCTTTGCCATCATTAGCGCAATGAGAATTTTAACAGCTTTCAGATAGACAGTGTCAGTAAAGTATCATGTTCTTTAAATATTTTCCCAGTATTTATTTTAATTTAACCTCTTATTATAAGAGATATAAATTTTTATATTAACATGCTCACAGAAATTTTAAATAGTTTGGAAAATTTAAAAACATATTCCAAAACAGAATATAGTTTTTCTTCTTATAAAATTTTAACTGATTAGCTCAATTTGTACATTTTAAATCAAACATTAAAATAATTTTTGAAAAAATAATGAATTATTTTTAGTTACAATCAAATAAATGGCATTCTCTATATAAATAAATAAATATAGACTTGCAAAAAATAAAGACTTTGAGTAAAATATGTTTTTACTTAGTAGTATCTTGCTTTTGTGGAACTACAGAGAAGTGTATTTAAATATCACGTCATTGAGAATTATATTTGCTAACAATTTATACATAAATATAAATTTATGCAGGGAAATCAATGAGAACACTATTGAATTTGTTTTTTTTTATAAAAAATGGATTTTAATAATTATATCACTTCCTTTCAATCTCAATATGCACTATTTAGACCTAAGGTAAAGTACTCATAATATGCAAAACAGGTTTCTCATAATTTTACAATTTTAATAAATTATAAATTACAATTTTTTTATTATAAAATCATAGCGTAAAGCGGCTTTAATGTAAGAACTGAATTAATTTTAATTGCATTATTACTACATTATAATTACATTGTATTTTATATATATAAATTATTTCACAATTTTACATTTTAAAAATATATTTTGCTGTGAGTAATTGTTGTTAATTTTATATTTTACTAATCAAAATAAATTTTTTATACTTTAAGGTATACGTTTTTGGATGCAAGACAACAATTTATATTTGTCAAAGTAAATTAACAGATTTTCAGGAAAAACATTTCGTCAGACATTGTTTTTAATGAATATATTTGTTTGAAAATTCTTACGATGTTTATAATTACATGTATTAATGAAACTATTCAAATATCCATTCCCAAACTGATGTTGAAACTAAGATGAATTTTTTCTAATCTTACATGTAATATTAATCCCTTGTCAATATGATTATTTTTTGAGGAAACCGAATTAAAATGTATATATTGGCTTAATTAATCTCATTTACAAATACCAATGTTAAAAGCTGAATATTAAAAAATTGAGTTTTTTTAATTAGTCTATCTAATTAACATTGTATAGAAATAAAGAGCTAAATTATTTTTATATTTTTTAAAGACAATATTTTGATAAATTTATACTTATATGTAAAAAACGGAATTCTGGCCTGTTCGCATTTTAGATTTTTTTACTACATTTTACGAAGAATAGTTATTAATTAAATAAATGATATAAAAGTTAGTAAAAATAAATAACTTGTGTTTAAATAATTCTTAACCTATTGTTTAAGTCTGACTTAATTGTATACTTAAGGTGAAATAAAACTGTTATTAAACTCTTAATATACATACATTATTTATAAGTAATGTAATAACATATAAGTTATAGAATATATATAATATATTAAGCGTTGAATGTCAGTTTCTTTTAGTAGTCATAGTCATGTATCGGCATTTCAAAGCAAATACGTATGCAATTTCTTATTTTTTGAACACTTTACAGTAGGTTTGATTAATATCAAGTAATAAGTTAACTGCTTGTCCGAAAAAATATTACAGCATTTATAATATTTTTCTGTTTCTTAATAAATAGGCAATTTAGTTTTAATTGTATTTTTAAAATAAATTAATTCATTATTTAGATAAAAGTTTCTTCCAGGTAATGGTATTTTAAACAACATATAAATATTTGTGTTTCCCAATATTTGCAATTTAAATAATATTTGCTTCCTGTGTATGACAATAGTGGATGAAGATATAATTATATTTTTCTAAAGCCTTTATTATAAAATCTTCTTTTATTGTAAATGCATACAATGACAAATGTCATTTCTTACGTCATTTTCAAATCATATAAGTTAGTAGCTATTTGGCTGAGAAATGTTTTTATAAAAACTTGATTATTTTGCATTATTTCTAAACATCTTTTAAAATACTTAACCATATCCGTCCTCAATGAAAAATGCATCTGACAGTAACTTTTAGAAATTAAACTAGTTGACCTGATTGTTAAATATTAATTATCCAGCTATTTGCCTGAAAAATGTTTTTTGGTTATTAGGACATTTTATGTGAATTTCAAATCATTAAAATCCTTAATCATATCAATAATTTTCAATATTCTTTTATAAATGAATACAAACACAAAATCTGAATCTTATAATGGCGTTCACGAATCATAGTAGTGCACATAATTGTCATAAAATAACTGACTTATTCTTTGTCTAAATCTGTAAGAAATATGATTATTTCATTTAGCTTCACAAAAATGGGTATCTATAATCATATCAAGCACTTTTAATTTTTTTTAATAAATCACACATTTATAAAGGATATGTTAGTATGATTGTTATGGTATTATTAGCCTGATATTTGTCTAAGCCAATTATCTCTTAAAAATTTAACTATTTTATGTTTATTAAAACTTTTAAAATCCATATCATTATGTTGTAATTATTTCTAAAAATTTAACTAAATAATACAATTTATTATAATTACCACTTTATTAAAGATATTTTGAAATAAGACAAAATTATAAGCAGATATATAATTTAAGCAACTATATTAATTTAAAGCAAAATATATTAATTTTACTTCTTATTGGTAGATTTATATTAAATTAAAAATCTATTGAAAATTATTTTGCTTTATGAAGTTTGTATCTTACTTGACATTTTCAATATTTTATTTGAATATACTAGCTATGATTTTCTGTAGAATAAAAGAAGAAATTAAAATGGCTCTATTTCTTACCAAAAATCATTAGGATTGCTAAAACTTCATTATCTATTTTTTATCTAAAGATGTCTCCATAAATGAGTTGGTAAAATTGTTTTAAATACTTAATTTTGCAGCATTCGATAGAAAATGTTTAAAATTATTATTATTATTTTTTTTTTGTATATTTGTCGCTTAAACTCTCTTCAGATAAAAATATTTCTAATAAAAAATAACTAAATTTCAAAAACATTTCATTAATAAGGTGCATCTTTGATTTTTATATAATCATGTCTTAATAATCTTCAAGAAATATTGATATTTTTTGTTTCAGAATTTTATTTTTGTAATATACTCACAATTAATGTTCTTTTATGAACAGACAAAAAATAATCGATGAATCTAAAAAGATCTTAAGAAGTACTTTATAACAAATGAATTTTTTATTACAAATCAAATTACAATAGGCGTATTTTTAGTGCATCGTTTCAAACATGGTTTCGTCCATCGAACATCAATACTCCTTGCATTATAAAGTGCATTGTTCGAATAAATAATTGATAAGAACTCTTGTTTATGCACTTCTCAATGAATTTTATGAAAACCATCCCTCATTTTACTTCCACCTCGAGAATCATGATCCATCTGACAAAAGATCCTTGATGGAAAAAAAAGAAAGAAAAATGGGAATTTTTATAATGATTCACTCTTTCCAACACAGTCTTCTGAGATAAGAATCTGTTTGAATGAATTTCGTCAGGAGACGGAGATAAGGAAATTGGGGGAGGGATAGATGGTGTACGATCTAAAGCATCCGCTCGATTTTAATTAGTTTCCTCCCTCAAGGGAGAAGACCCCTCGGTGCATAATAGCAGGGACCCATTCAGTCGAATATTCACTTCATTTAAATTCTCATTAGTTGCCCAGTTGACACCTAAAATATGGGGGTGCTCAATGCAGAGGGTCTTAGAAGGAATTATTTATTAGACCTTTTACAATAGTCATTAGTTTTGAGATCATTTAATACGAAAGAATATAATCATTGTTAAAATTGATAATGTTTTCGTATCATTTACGATACGCTCTATGTTCTCCGCTTTTCGCTGGTCAGATTGTAATGGGATGTCACGTAATATTTTTCGAACAATAATTATTTGATACTTAAATATATATAATTTCAAATCACCCAATAATTGAATTACTAGACATAAGCTGTATATTTATGATTATGCATATATTCATGCGCATACAATATAGCACCTGATATTGGTTGACCGTGGTTTGAATAGGGAGAACTTGGAATATACCTAAGCTTATGCAGCGTGTGGGTTTTCTTCTACCCAAAATGTAGAAGTAACAAATTGTGGGAAATCAAATCCAAATTACAAATACTTTGCAAAATATTGTAAGCCTTATCTATCATTAATTTTACTTACATTTTCTATTAGGTTATTTATATAAATAATTAGCGGCAATTGTTTTATAGAGAAAAATTATTACAGTGATTTATTAGGAAGTGTAAACATATTTATCAATCAAATTCTTCTATCTAAAATTAGAAAATTTACAACTGTGCTTGATATCTACTTTTATCATTATTAAAATGACTCATCATTGAGTTAAAAAAATATTTAATTGATTTTGAAGCTTACGTTGATATACATACAATTAAAATATTTTTGTTACCTTTAATTTGTCTTTTAAGCTTTTAAAGATCTTACGAATAAAAAAAGAAATTTTTTGAATGCTAAATTCTTTCAAGATATAAGGCTTTCAAAAACTTAATAATTTACTTAGAATGATGGTGCATTTAATTGTATTTTTTCATAAAAATCTGAAAAGATTTTCATAACGGAAATTCTTTTTAAAAAATTAAGAAATCTCATCATGTAACAGTCAAAAAATTAATTATAGTCTAATCTGATGTATTTTATGGTATGAAAAGAGAAAATTTTATATTAGAAGATCACGAGCAAAAGATATATCTAGAGAGCAAATTTGTAAGTGGTTTATATCTTAATTTAATAAAACTTATAGATAGAGAGTTTGAATGTAAAATATTTCTATAAGCACATTTTTAAATTGAAAAAATTGTTTCGAGTAAAATTTCTTACATTTATTTTTCTTTTAAAATTGGATAACATCTTATTAATATTGTTGAATAATAAAAAAAATCTTGTTTAATAAGTAAGCACTAGTTTGGTGTATATTTAAAATAGGTTTATTTAATACTTTAGTGTAAATTAAAAATAAATAAATATATCTCCAGAAGTACTGAAAAAAAAACATTTATATGAATGGTTTAGAATTCTTAAGTAAATTTCGTCTTAAAGTATAAGATTTAAATAATCTATTTTTCACATAATACATTCTGTTGTTTTATATAATGCAACATTAATAATTTTCTATTATTGATGTTTCAAAAGAAACTATACTATTTACATTATTAAATAAAGTTTTCATGAAATTTATTTCATTTCTGTGGCATCAAATTTCTGTTTCTTTGCAAGACAAATTACTTAGTTGTTTTGGCAATAAAGATAGATAATATAAATTCTACTCATATTAAGATATGTTCTTGTATTAAAAAATATTTTTCCATGTTATGAACAATATTGATGCACAAAGGTTTCATTTTACTAAATGTAGATTTATTTCCATTATAATTAAAGAAAACTTAAACTGATTATTCAACAAATTTATATTAAAATTAAATTGTATAAAATTTATATTAAAATTAATGTTATAAGTTCTAAAGCAAACTAAATTTCTTTTATGAAACACTATATGTTTTCTGTACATTCTGAAAATTATTAAAGAAAAGATATGATTAAACATTTAAAAAAAAGTGCACAATTTTCAAGCTTTTAGGTAACAGAACTCGAATAAAATTTAGCAATTTTAAAAAGAATTAGTTTTTGGAGTAACACTTTATTTATAATACTGTTTTCTCACTACAATTTAACATCAATATAATAGAAATATTTATATATTGTCAAAAAGTAGAGACAAATACATTGAATAAAATTTTGGGAAATACATATTTATTAAAAAATGAGGCTACTGATTGATATAGAAATTATCAGATATTTTTAAGGAAAAAACAATAAATGTTTTGTAAAAAAGTCATTCTATAACCGATTTTAAAAAATCTGTAAATAAATAATTAATATTGAATTGATTGGTAATTAAATATAATTACCTTTAAATATATAATACAACTTAATAAAATGAAGTTCAACCAAATCTATTGTAACAGAGGTTTCTTTTAAAAGCCAAAATGTCTTTTTAAAATGAGAGAAAAAGTTTATTAAAAACACAAATTTATATATGAAATAATTTCAAAAAAGAAAACCTTATCCGTCATGATATAAAAAAGAAAACATAATTGATAAATCCGTGCAGGCTCTATGCCATTTTCAAAGTTTACATTTTTCTTTTGACTGTTTAAACATACTAAACTTAACCAAGAATCAAACACGCACGTAATTTAAGATTTTACCTAAGTTATAAACTCTAAATTAAATTCAACATTCTGAAATATGATTAGAGCGTTTACTTAAGAATATTTAGTTATGGTACGGATAGGATTCATGTAAGGTTCCGTTAAATTTCGAATGATATAAAAATAAATGTCTATTTTTGAATAAATGATTAGTAAAGACTTTTGTAATAAAAGCACGCAGATTTTTAGTTTTTTAAATTAATTTAATGTATTTTTTTGTTTTAAAACAATTACATTTTTTAATTAACTGTATTAAAATGTGATTACTTGATTTTAATATCACTTAAACTTTGCATTTTAAGGTATATTCTCAATTATAGGGTTTTAAAATACTATGTATTATCAGACTTAAATACTTATGATAAAATGTCATTACCATAATTTTTTATGCCCTCTTATTAGATAAATAAGAAAATCAACTAAATGCTTCAAATAAAATTTAGTTTACATTCAAATTTGGTCTTATTTAGTTTGATGCCCTACAGTAATATTTTTGTCTATTGTATTTATTGAAACATAGTTTACAATTTAAAATGGTTCTAAAATCATTGGGGATCCACAACCGAATCAGAGTTCAATGATAGCCTATTGTATTTAAGTAGCCAGTAAGCAGAAATTTTAATTCCAATCTCCTACTATTTTCGCCTGTGAATACTTATAGGAAATAAATAAAAGATTTGATTAAATTATTCTTAGCTACGGAAATATTTATAATTTTATTTATAATTTTGTAGCTTGTGCTACGATTTCACAACTCATTATTAGGAGAACAAAGTTCAAAATTTCATCAAGTAATGTAACACAAAGCTTCCTATATAAGGGATAAGTAGCTTGTCGTTGCATTACTTGATGAACACGTTTTTTCTGTGCACCTTTCTTTTTAAATCACCTTCGTTAAATATTCCAATAAAGAAGGAAGTGATTTATAAGCGGTATTTTTCCTTTAAGTACTAATAAGTGTTATCATGAAATCCTTTTAGCCGGTAAATAAACTAATCAAAAGCTTTTTCATAGAAACTTTAAAAAACTTATATTTTATTTATTTCTCATCATTTTTTTCAACATAGTTTATTATAAATTATATGAACAGACAGAAGTCGGAAGCAAAGCTTTAACACAATATTACAGCAAAATATTTAAAAAATATATATTTATATTAATTATAAATATTATAGCTATTTATATAATATATTTTATGAGATAATATTGTAGTGCATAACTATAATCCAATATCATCTAATACAATATTTACAACAGAAGTAGGGTAGAAATTATTGGTGGGTATGAAAATTCTAAGCATTCTATGCGAAATTTGTTAACATAACCATAACATATAAGCAGTGTAAAGCAGGCAAACCCAAACCAATACCTACATTAATGCATTTAGTTAGATTTATTACAAAACGATAGAAAAATTCAGAAATAAAATTATATTTCAAGCTTTTTTAGAATTTTATAATCAAGGCTAGCGTTTATTCATTCAATTTGAATTACAATAAAGTGCTGTTTCCCTTTGGTTACAGTTAAGTCTAATGTTAACACAAATAATGCATAGAAGTTTAACTACTCTAAGATATTCCTGCAAAAATCTGACAAAAAATAATAAATTTTTTATAAGACAATTAAGTTGCTGTACTTTTCACACTTGATCTACCGAAAAATCAAGGTGAAATCTTAGCTTCTAAAGGAAATTCATAAATAATGTCTTTAAGTTCGGGCAAGAAGCCAAATTTGTCTTTTCTTTCTGCAGGTTGATGACATTTTGATTGAAAAGATTCTTTTTTGTAAATTTTCTTCTTCTGGCCCTTTTTTTTCCAGTCATCTTCAATATTATAAGCGGTTTAGTTGATAGAAACTTGAAACTTCATAAGAAAAAATTGTAATCTTAAATTCCACTTTTCCTATCTAAAAACTATGAAAAGGACATTAAGATCAAGCTCAACTGAATTTAAAATTGAAACACATTTATTATTCTGCATGAGAAAGCAAATGTATAAAATATACTCACACACTCAAGTATCTATTAATCTATCTATCTATCTATATATATATATATATATTCTAGTTTTTATTTCAATAAACCTGTGTATAAAAGTGTGCATAAAAATTACTAAAATCTTTCGAATGTTCTATTGTAGCAAAATAAAACATTATTTCTATCTAATATTACAAATGTTCTGAAATGTTAATTTAACATAAGTGAGAAAAGTTGATGTAACCAAAGACTGCTCAGAACAATATCGCATACATACATATGTATCGTACATATACATGCATACGATATATATATATATATATATATATATATATATTCGTTATATTTATGCATCCTAATTTTGTGAGGAACGGGTGTGGGAAAAACTATAATTTAATGTAGAATTGTGTCGCTTCCATTTAAATCTCGACTTGTGTGTGTGTGTGTGAACTCATTTCTATAAATCCCTGAGAGTCTCATCATTATAATGAAATTCCTTTTCATGCATTGATATTCAGAAGAGCTTTGCAGTGGACGTGACTCTTTCTGAGCTGATGCCAAATGTCATTTATCACGATAACAGCTAGTCACATAATTTGAATGAATGCGTTAACAGTTATGATTGTGTTCTTCTACAGCAATACTCAGGTTATTGATCATAAACGGTGCCAAGCAAAATACAATGAAAATTTAACTTTTCATTTTAACTATACCTTCCTTTAAATTAATGATTCAAATTGCCTTTTATATGTCAAATATATTATTCATGTTTGTACTAATGTTTAGATGAGGAATTTGTATGTGTACTTCCCATTTGATTACTATCTTGTCTTTGTTAAAGTTAATTTGCATCTGATATGACACTTTCCTCTTGATACCTCATCAGGAAAGAACAATGGACTTGATTGGACTTTTATTGTGCGCAGCTTTCTCAGTATGATAGTTTTCTGTTAGGTCAGGTATTGAACTTGGATTTTGCTTATCATAAAAATGAAGATCATCCCCATCGAGGCCATTACAACTAATTCCGATAGCATTTATAAATATTTTTCTATTGGCAAATTTTAAGACATCAAATATGCAAAAAAAAATCTTTATTGCTTTTCATATCTATATACTCATGTATTAAAATTTAGATATATCATGAAAGCTTTTAAGTAAACATCTTTTTGTTAGGTTAACTTGATAATATAAAAATTATATTACCGAGATATAATGATCTAAAATCTAACAAGGACATTTTGCGTTAAAAAACATGCAAATGTTTGAAATATTTTTTTTTTTAAATCGTAACTTATTTATAGACAGACAATTCTTTGATGAAGTTCCAATCTCTCTTGTATTTAGTGTTCTGTTCTCTCAATTAAGGAACTCTGTAAGGTTTCTTAAATATGTTACTGAAAACAGTCTCTGTTATCAGAGAATACTGTTACACTGTCTCAGAAATTAATATCAGTAACAATTAGAATTAAATTTGAAATTTTATAAACGTTACAAATGAAAGGTAGACATCTTACCAAGTTACCATAAACTTCAATAGAGATTTTTTGCTGTTTTAAAAGCATTGAAAAACAAAAGGGTATTCATAAACTCAAAACTTAGGTCATCCACAAATGCCTAATATTAAGAGAATATTTGGTTAGGAATAAAAGTAATGTAGTTAATGACAGTCATGCATTTGTTTCGAAATTGTATAATATAGCATTTAATTGAAGGCAAAATTCTGTTTTTAAGCACGATTTAAGGGATACGAATGCCAATTCATATGGTATTTGATTTTTATGGATATTGATCATGGTATCTTAAAACAGTTCATTTATATCAGCCAGTTATATGTGTGTATGCTTCAGTACAGATTTTCCAAAAAGAATTTTTCAACAGGATAGTGTCAGTAATACGCACAAAAGGATTTATTGGTTGAATTAAAACTTATCACTGACCAAACAAAAAAAGAACCCTCTCGTGGGTGTCTGAAACGTTTTTAAAAAATTTATTGATATTTTTAATTTTATAACCAATTGTATCAAAATTAGAGCTCATTTTAAACATTTCTGTAAATACTAGTTTTGTTTTAATGAAAGTATTTCAGTAGCAACAATGGTAAGTATCATACATTTTTGTCATCTATATCCTGAAAATATTTTGTTAAACATTGAACAATAAACCTTATTTAAGCATTTAATAAAATTTGTTTTACTCAATATAAATAAAATTTGTGATTTCCAAGAACTTTTAATGCATTTTTTCTCATTTTATACTATATAAGACCTTAAGTAACTGTCGTTCTTCTATTATTATATTAATTAACATTATATTAGTATAAACATTGAAATTACTATCAATACACTTGATTTATAAACAGTAAAATTATTTAATAAGATATTATAATAATATTGTTTTTGTCTAGTGCCAGTCAGGCTTCCTATATAGAATGCACTGCTCCACTTTTCTAACTGAGCCAATAGTAATAATGATAATGTAATATGAATAGTTTGAACTTATTACTTTGAAATTAAAAAAAAAAACTATAAATTTTATTTATATATAACATGAAAATATTCTTTAAACATCTCTGGTTTTTAGTTTACTTAGATGCAGTTTTTAAATAATGGAATGTAAAATTGAAATTTGTTATTGTTTAATTAAATTACAAATATAAATTATTAACATGAATCAAGTAGAAATTGTTCAAACAGTTATACTTAAAGATTTAAGACTCGTAAAACTTTAAAATTACTTTACAATGACTGTTTATAAATTTAGTCTGTTTTATGATTAAACACATACCGTTATAATTCTAAAAAGTATTTCACAGTACCATACAAGGAAATGATTGATTCCCATGTTACGAAAACAAAGTTTAGCACATTAAATTATAATCATTTATCAAAATTAGTACTTTTCTAGGAAAGTATATAAGAGATGTAAGACTTTTTGGCAAATTTATTTTAAGTTATCAATTTAAAAATTAAAATATTTGAAAAAATATTTTTACTGTGTGTTACTTTAAGTACTAAATATATTACTTTATTAGTAACTATAATACTTAATATAGTTATAATTACTTTATCATGTGTTACTTTAGTTAGTTATAATATCAGTTGAAATCTTAATAAGAAAAGTAAAAAAAATTATTGAAATTATTTATTTTTTCTTTAGTAAAAATAATTTGAATTTACATTCTCTTCATTATTTACATATTTTAGACCCTTTCTCAAGATTTATCAAACTGATTTAATTATGTTATTTAATGATAATAATTTAAAAATTATATTTAATAATGTTAGTTCCGTTTCTAGAAAAATAAGGTGATATTGAAACTAATGAATGTTTTAAATTTTTTTATATGTTGTTACTGAATGTTTAGTGACGGAAACTAGATTATGAAAAAAATATTTTGATAAATAGGAAAACATTGAAAAAGCTTTATAAAAACTCAAATTTAATTTACATTACATATATATATAATGCTGGAAAAATGCTTTTAGTAACGAGAAATATTTGCATGGGGTGTATAAATTGTTGAAACATTGAATTAATTGCTCCTCTTTTTAATCATGTGTATTGTAGCAACAAAAGATTGTGACTTACCCTAAACTCTCTTTTATTAAGAAACAACTCGTGTAATCTTCTCCGTAAACAAATGGTATGTTTTTATCTTTTGCTGTTTCCATCTGAAGTCAGGAAACTTTCCTCTTTTTACCTGTCGTAGTTGCCAGTTGCAGATGCAATGAACGTTTTTAACAAACGCACGCGTCATCCACTTTGAATAATATACTTTTCAGCCCAGCGGTCCATAGAGATTTTGCTCCTCAGAGCTAATTTACTACACCATCAAGTTTCCCTTTTCCACACGCAACCTCCCAGGATAAATTAGATTTTTTCCCTTTTTTTTCCCTTTCGGGAAGAGCACAAAATACCCAATGAGGGACCGTCCAGTGAAATAGCCTAGAACGAGTTGTCTTCCAAGAACAACTGTATTTGGCAACTTCTTCCACTATCAGAAGAGCTCATTACTTTGCAGACGATCAACCAAGCGGTTTTCTCTTTACACTTGAAATAAAAGTAGTTTGTTGTTTTAATCGTGATCGCTTTGTTGTTTAAAAAAAATAATAACAATCGTAATTTGGGTTAAAAACTTTTGTTTTGGGGAAAAAAAAAAGAACTGGTAAAACATGTTTCTTTTTTTAAAAACAAAATAAAAAGAATTCATTCACAGACAGGTTTTATTCTCCTGTGGTTTCTAAATTTAAAACTTTTATGTCCTCCTGTACTTTTATAAGACTGGAAATTCAAAGATCTTACTAATAAAGTTTAAAACATTTCATCTAGTAATATTCAAATTTTACAAATATTTAATTAAATTGATCAAATTAATAGTTATCTAATTTTTTTTTTATCTAAAAGCGTACTTATATACATATTTTTCTTTTGAATTTCATTATTGATAAGAAAAAGCAACACCGAAAAATGAGGAAAAAAATAGAGTAAAAATTTATGTATCTATTGAAACTATAGGTATTATTAATTTATCAACATTTCAAATTAGAAGAAAAATTTGGAAACGAAAATTCTAAAGTAAAATTCGTATTCTAGAACGATTTTGATTCTATAAAACTGACACCATGTTCACATGAAAAGCAGTTTTTAACAATTGAAGTCTCCTAAAATATTAATAATCCTTAAGAATTTAATAATATTCTAAGAATCTCATATGTCCAAGATTCAATTTAGAAAATAAATGATAATTTTTACCCGAAAACCTCATAATCTGTTCTTTAACATTTTTCATATAATGCATTGCCCTTCAATAATTTTACCTAAATATTTGTCTTTGACATAATTCAATTTTTAATCATTATTTATAAGGATTTAAAGAAAATTATAATTCAACAAGAAAAAGAGTTTTTAGTGAATTAGTAGTAGAAAATATCTCTTTGGAGAGAAAATTTCATGAATTGATCTCAACACTAGATTGATTTAGTTAGATTCAGCCATCGTTCGATGGTTAGTTTTGGCATTTAAAGTAAACACAGTTAAGATTTTAAATTGGCTGTGAACGATTACAAACATTCACTTAACAGTTGAATTATAAAACAAAGTACTGACATTCAGCTAATACTTTGTTAAACAATGTTAGATGTATGCTGTTTCCGATTTCTGTATGAATATATATCAAAGTGAATGTTTTAAAGTTAAATATGTTTCTTCCATCGTGACATTTAAACTACGCCAATTTTCCATGATTCATTTCTAAAAAAAAAAAGAAGTATCAGACTTTCAAATGCCTTACAACAATATTCAATTATTAATTTCTCTCTGCGCTGTCAAATTTATTGTATTAGAAAAACTATTGAGGCTTTTTGTGTTACCTCTTATAACGCAGCTCTCACCCAACACGGCACTGCCAAGCCACGCTCCAAAAGAGTTTAAAGAAGTGATTGAAAACTGGTCCACAAATGGTCTGTAATTGAGCATTAAAAGAGCTATTTTTAGTACGAAGATAGATAACCAAATAATGTACCTTCACATTAAATAGTTAATAAACGTTTGCTCCTTTTGTGATCAGGAATCTATTATATGCCACCATTACATTACATATGGCTATCTACATTTGTGTTAATCTGGCATAATGGGAAATTTCAAAACCACATTTATCTTTGCTATAAGCTGTTAATCGAATTTCATTTATAGGCTCTTAATCGAGAAATTAAAAGACGTATATATTAATAATACTAACGTGTATATAACTTTTTATTTAAATTTTCACAATTGGTGAAAATGCGCTTTAGGTCCCCTACTCTGCCAACTTGGCGAAAGTGTGCTGTGAGTCTCGTACTTGGCGCGTTTTCAAAAACGCTGTTGACATGGCGATAATGGAATACGATTTTTTACGGTTTTAAACTAATCAGCAACCAATGAAAATGACTGATTTTTCAAACTGAAACTAATTAACGACCAATGAAAATGCTAAAAGAAAAAAAACCAATTAATGAGCATGCGCGAAAAAGAGCAAATTATTTCCTATGGAGGTTGCTATAAATAGCTCATTAGGTATAAAAACGTTCGGTTTACCACGCTTGGTGCATTTATTGCCAAGTTGGCAGAGTAGGGGAACTAAAGCGCAGATTAACGTCACAATTATTTTTGAAATTTTGTTATTTTAATGTTAAACATTAAATATGGAAACAAACTTTTATTTGTATTCTGCGGTTGCTTGAAAATTAATCCTATTCAAATTATAATATATTATGTTGGGGAAAAAGAAATCCATTATTTTTACGTGAACTTTTTGTAACTTCTTTCAGATTCGCTTTGTAAAAAGGTTCAAAACAGTTTTCATGTAGATTTTTAGGTCTTGTGCGAAGCTACGACTGCTGACATGCTGTCAAGTTTGATAATTTTTGATATTTTATAGACATTCTCGACGATGTTGTATCCATGCGAGGTGCATCTTTAGCATCCAAATACCCAAACGGAATCGACGAAACCAAAATTGTACGTAACTGGTTGTTACAGTCATATATAGGACGATAAACATCTTTCACAATTTTAGCCACCTGGTTAGCATTTTCGCCATTATAAAAGAAAAACTAAAATGTATCGAATTTTCTGTTTGTTGTCTTGTATTTTTAAAACCTTGTACTCATAACTGAATTAATCAAACAAAAACCGCAAGAGAATATTTTAGTGTCAAATGTCACCTTTCCAATGAGCATAAATTTGAAATTGTTTGATAGATACCTCACGAGATAGCGATCACTACAGACG
>JAPDSC010113076.1:81727-110952 GCA_026290005.1 Latrodectus geometricus
GTTTGATAGATACCTCACGAGATAGCGATCACTACAGACGTCTACCGAAAAAATAATGAATAACTTTATCCCCAACCTAATATATCATTTTCAAATGCTAAAATGAAGACCACTGACTATTTATATTTCTAGATATTCTAGTATTTAATCTATAGTAAGTGCATTGGGGTCTTCATTATTGGTTCTTTTAAACTTTTGTTGATTCAAGATTTATTTCTCAATAAATTGTTTTATAGATGAAAGTTCAAGTTCGAGAAAATGCCCTTTGTTTATTTCAAAATTATTTATGACCTTAAATGCTTTCTATTATATTAGTTAAAGACAAATTTTAGTATTTAGATATAAATAATCGAACGATTTACAAAAATTGCCCTTAAAAATGTATTTGAAATTTAAAAAATTATTTTATGAAAAATACTTGGATACATATTTTAAAGTCATGAGAAAATGCATTTTTATTTTCACATATGTGATAATAATTAACAGCTCGTATTTAGTAGTAATTTGGAGAGAACATTTCATTTTTATATCTGACAAAAAAGAATTATCAACTTCAGTACTTGGCCATGGTTAAGACCATTGTACCGAAAAGATTTGTGCATATTACATATTATGTAGGGTCTTACACCTTCAACTGGTATGGTGCATCAAAAGAAAATTGCCAACAATGTCAACTTCATCATTTGACCATCACTGAAAATTGCAAAACTGTTGGCTGCTTACAGCATATTTGGTTGGTAGATATAGACAGTCAAAAACTTATCTCTAAAAACATCTCTATGCTGTACATTTTGCTTAGAAGTTTTACACTAAAAACTTTTGCTAGAAGAGCTTTTATAGCATTTGCATCAAATTCTGCCCAGAAATATTCGTTTTACATCCATACAAAATTTATTTTTACATATCGAATGAATAACACAGATATTTTCTAAAAAAAAAAAAATTAGTAATATATTTAGTAATATTTCTCATAAAATAGATTCTTATAATGCTCTCCTTTCTTGAAAGAAAATGACAATGTATAAACGGTTACATTCTTTTTTTAGATCATAAAAGAGAAATAATACTGTTTTATGCCTTTTTCTAGCTTGTTCGATATAATTTAATCCCTTTTCATGAAAGACGAGAACATTTATTCAAAGTTTTCCTTTTGCATTAAATTCATTTTTTCCATATTGTCGTATTTTTGTACATTAATTTTAGTATTTTCTTTACGTAGTAATAAAAACTTATGATGATATATAGCTACTGAAATATCGTTCACAATTTCTTTTCTAAACATATTCACTTTATTTATAATCCATTTTTTAGAGATATTATATTTCTTCAGGGAAAGCTCGCGTATTAAGTTACGTCGTATGAAATTTTTTTAATAAATTTAACCAAATAAAGCGTAAATTTTTGTACACTTTGAATCTAATAGAAATTAAACACATAAACATTAATTAAATACTACTTGCCTTCCAAAATGCAACACTAAAGAAGACCAAAGATATCACAGCAAAATTTATTTGGCAGATAAAACGCTATACAAAGATTAATTGAAATTAAAACAGCTTTTTTTTAAAAATAAGGATGATGACCAAATCATTTATTAACGTAGTTGTCATTATTGGATGTAACAGTTGACACAGATCTCGGCATAAGATAAAGGACGTCTTGTATGTATACTTGAAATATAGCAGTCCATGCGCTCTTACAAATTTGAGAAAGTTGGTATGGTGTAGCAGTAATGGTGTATCTTTGGCAATTGTTTATCTTTATCAGACCACTTGTTTTGCAAATAATACCCATACATTTTTGATTGGTTATAAATTTTATAAGAAATCAAGAGAAGAGAAGGAACATCAAGGAGAACTTTTGAACATTGTATTCCACGTATGGTTGACAGAAAACGCTGAATCTATGGTAAGAACCACGTGCTCCAACATTTTAGAGATAAAGCTTTGGATATTAAATGAATCATCCATGCATATTAGAGGGTTACGATTGTAGAATCCAATATCTCCCTAAACAGTGATACTAAGTGCAGAACCAATTCAACGTTGAAAACATAAAATTTCAGGAGTTTCTTATCATATTATTTTCAGACTCGAATCGAAAACCATCCCATCCAGACCACCATTGTAAAGTTGTAAGCAGAAGCAATATTTGTCAATAAAAGCAATGTCGTTATATTTCATCATTCTTCGTACCATGGGTTATGCAGACGGCTGTGGTTTTGTATCAAAAATAAAGGAAGCAACAAACAACTAATGGACATTCTATTTAACTGCAAATGTCGACGAATGGTACGAGTGGATATTGAAGATGCATAATAAACTGAAACTGTTGTGCTACAGTTCGTAATGGCATACTGATCCATATGACCATCCTACTGCCATGCGCAAAATATATACTTCATGACATCAGTGATGCAACGACATGAATGCTGTTAATTTGATTCCACCTTTCCCTTCTCCGTTTCAGATCCACCATCTTAGTTATTTTGTTTCACCTAACATAATCACAGATTTCTCTGTAAGGTAATGCATGCAATCTTTATAGACAACTATTCTTCTTCGGTTAAACTTAGAATTTTGATGGAAAGAGCTAATAAAGAGCTTGACAAGAACTATACTTAATTACTGTGCGGAAAAAAATGGACAGATCGGAAATCTTTTCTTACATTGTGTAGGGCTTTCAGATATCACTACAATCACTGGTGATCTTTGTTTGCTTTCCAATCATACGAACATCTCAGGTGATTGCAGTGAATTTGATTTCTTTTCTCGTCAATCATATAAAATTTATACATGATGTAAATTTCCCATGATTTGCATGCTTCCTTCGTGAGCATTCATTTTAGGCCATGAGTAGTGTTTGCATTTAGATTAAATGTTCATAAAAAATGTTATTCTTTTTGTTGTTTTTTGCATATATACTGAAGAAAAATAAGGAATTATAAAATTGATAATTAACACTTTAACAACATCATTTTTGAGCTCGATACTTGTTGATAACATCATACATATAGCTCCATAATGCTGAAGTTCAAAAAAACTGTATATTTCTCCATTATTGCGAAGTTTTGAAAAGAGGGATGCTGCACGTTGTTAAAGACATTCTATGGCAATTTTATTATTTATAAACTGAATGGTTTTGTTTATAGACCTCAGTTATAAAAAATAGGCAGCCAGAACCTAAAGCAAAGAAAATAAATATAAAAATAAATATAAGCATATTTTATGTGTGTATATGAATATATGTAAGTTTACATACACACACACAAAATATGTTTATATTTGTTTTTAAAATATTTATATTTGAGTCTACATACATATAATCTATGTCAAATATTTCTCCGTTTTATGTCAAAATATATTAAAAGTTCAAACTACAGTATTTATATTCTGTGAATGTAAAATCTGAATATTTGTCAAAATGAAGAAACCATGTTCTAAGTTTTAAATTACGTAATTTGGAGGGCATAATATCTAGATTTTCTCTAAAGAATCATGTATATATGAAATATTGTCATCAATGGAAACCTGAATTATTTAAAAAATTATGTTGGATTTACTATTTATGTTAACTATTAAAAATTATTTTTAGTCTTTGTGGCTTAGTAAATTCCTCTGAAAAATTTACATACGATAATATTAAGATAGTACAAATTAATGAATTTTGCATTGAAATAAAATATGAAATGAATTAAATATCAAAGATTAAATCTTACAAAATCGAAATATTTTTAAAAAAAGCAAAAAAAAAAATGTATTATTCTTCTTTTATGATCTAATATAAAGGCTTACGCTTTTTTTTCGTAAAAAATATTTTAAAAGTTCATTATTTTAAAGTGAAATATTATTAAATGTTTGATTAGTTTTTATAGTTACATAATGTTTAGTTTATAATATAAATTTTTGTTATAAAATATCTGAAATTTTATTTTCATTAAAAAACTTCTTTTGAATACCTAAAAATAAAATTTGACACTGACTTTCATAAAAATTATGTTAATAATTTTCTGCATGAAATGTTATTATTTCCCTGCTTACCAGTTAACTTAATCGTATAGATAATTTTTGATTATTTTAAATTTTTTACATGAGTAGAAAATTGTTCACCTAGTTTTCATGAAAGTCAGTATCAAATTTTATTTTTATAAATTCAGAAAAAGGTTTTCTTAATGACAATAACATTTTAAATATCTTATAACAAACTCTATTAAACATTTAATAATATTTTGATTTAAAAAAATAAATACTTTTAATACTTTTTTACGAAAAAATCTTAATCCGTTGTGTTCTTAGACCATAAAAGAGGAATAATACATTTTTTGGCTTTTCTTAAAAATATTTCTGTTTTGTACGATATAATTTATATCTTTTCGTGAAAGATGAGAATGCTGCTCAAAGCTTTATTTATCAAATAAACTTTTTTATATGTGACACGAATAATGTTACTTTTTTTCTAGATTTTTTTTCTGAAACAGTCATTTTTGCTTATAATACAAAATAGTTTTACTTAGAGAGAAATAATTGGTAATTAGTTTCTTTACTTAAAAAAGTTCATCATGTTAAATTCCTTTAAACAAAAAATGCAATAACTCTCCTTCAGTTGGTATTAAGTGCAGATTAAACATTAAATTGTTAATTGTATGCGTTAATTACATTTAATATAACTCAGCAAAAGATGGCTGTGGTGAGTGTTGTCATATGCCTTATAAGTTCTGCCGGATTGAAAATCCCTCTGTTGGAGTATCATAGAGTGGAGAAAGAATGCCAGCTCAGATGTTGACCATGCCATAAAAATATAAGTGGCAGTTGATTGTATTAAACGGTTTTAGTTAGTAGAAAATAACATTACTATATTTTAATTTTTTTCAAATATTTATGAAAATTTTTTTGAGATGAGTTTAAAAGGAACAGTTTGCCCTTTTAGTTCTAAAAAGGAGCCGTGGTATGTTTTACCTTGAATCGTAATAGAGAAAGGGCTTGTGCATTGCAAATATACCAATCAATGGTCCAAAATCTTTTGATTGGTGTAGAGTAGTAATTTACAGAGCTCAAGTGCCAATCAGATCATTTGACCAGTGCTTCAAGGTTTCGAGATGGCTGGTTGTGTTGCTTCGATACAAAGAAAATTTTTATAAAAAACCCATGTAATGAAAAATTTATTTCTAAAATTTATTCTACTTTGTGTGTGAATTGAACCAAAAATTTTTCGTATAAACTATTTCGCAGTAAAATGGTATTTTAAAATCAAGTATAAGTATATGTATTTTATAACGGACAAACAATTAAATAGTTCAATTATATATAATAATAAAAAAGTACTATAGTAAATTGAAGAATCTTATTTTAATTTGAAAATGTTAAATAAAACATATACCACACTCATGCTTTAAAATCTTGTTGTTATATAGTGCCCAGCTACTAGGATTTCCCCCTTTCAGCACAACAAGGGAGGGAAGTGATAGCACTATAATATATTGGGGCACTCGGTGAGTGTGTCACGTGGTACTACAGAGGATCTTCGTAATTTAAAAGTAGGGGTCAAGCAAAAGAGCTTCAGACTTGGCTAACAACCCCATAGGCATCATTTGACATGGAAGAGATTGCGAGCGCGACATATTTTAAGTGCCCCATGCCCTAGCTGCCATTATCCCAGCAGTATTGAAGCTCGAATTCCGACACTCATCGTGTCTGATAGACGTCGAGCTTCGAATTCAATACCTTCCGATAACGCACGCGAACGTCCTTGACAACCAGACCACTGCCGTCTTGTGCATTGCAATGTTTTATGTTTTTCTAATTTATGATACTAACGAGTACATTAGAAGAAATAAATTTATACTAAGCAGTGACATTTTATTTATTTTTTTTACCAAAAATTATATAAATAAAATTTTAACTTCAAAATGTTTTTTCTTTTCAAAAAATTTCATTCAAATTAATGAATTTTTTTTTCTTTTTTACAAACATTCTTATTATTTTTAAATTACATTTTATCTCCTTTCAATTTATTGCTTTATCAGTGTATAAGGATCAAAAAGGAATGTTTTCACATATTATTAACATAATATTTGTAAGATCATACTTATTCACGTTTACTTTTTTATATTATCGTACAACAGTGTTCAGCGTGCAACAGTGTTTTCAGTTTTTTCAGTTTACGTATTACGACACACACACGTAGACATATTATTTTAACTTATGAGTAATGAAACATTTATAACCCATATCAGTGTTGCTTGTCAGCGTAGAATCAGAGTTTGCTGTGTTATATATCGAATCAATGATATGGTAATAATAATATAGCAATAATAAGAAAACAGTTATGAAAAATTAAGTCTTAAGTTTTCAACGGAAGTTTCAATTTTATTTTTTTACCAAAAATTCTATAACTACAATTTCAACTTCAAAATTTTTTTATTTAAAATTTGAAAAATACTATTTGTCACAGGTAATTGTATCCATAAAACAATTTAAAACGGTTATTTTTATATTTAAAAAAATAAATAATATTTTTTTTACTTTAATATTTAGAATAATAAAACAATATTTCTAAGAGACTTTTTTAATTTTTTAAATTCGAAACATTTCAATTTTATTATTTCAACAGCCATTAAATGGCTGTTGAAATAATTATTTAAAATTATTTAAAATAATTTACTTCTTTACTCATGTTCTACAGCATGTTAATATTCTACTTTAAATCACAATTTTAAAGCCAAAAAGTTTGTTTTCTAAAATTAAAATATACAAATGAATAACGTACTACAAAATTACCATAAAAAATGCCAAAATTAGACTTTTATTGTACTTTTATAGTAGGTTATTTAAAAGGGTTTGAAACTTTCTGAAATTCTGCCTATATGAGCTGTAATTTTTGTATGATCTTAAAGACCGTTTAGCATTTTCCATATTTCTGTTCTAAATTATTGAAAAATGTTTAATGTATTCTGATAAATAATATAGTACAAATAATATAGATGAACCAGCTTAATAAAATTTTCAGAAGGAAAGTTTCATTGATGCTCTTGTTTGAATAATTGAAAAAAGTTTTCTTAAAACACGCTACATATATGTGTACCTTTGTTTCTGTGCGAATATGTTCACAATATTTATCAGCCAATCTGAGTAATTTGAAGGTATCACTGCATTTTATGAATTTTAAATGAGTCCCGCTGATATAAATATATTCAGGAAATATTTTTAAACATCATTAGAATTTACTGAGGATTTCAGATTAAAATATTTCAGATTAAATACCTTATAGAAACGAATAGCTAAAAGTGCTCATGCCTTTTTCTCAAACTTTGACTCCAGGGTAAAAAGACTATTATCCTTATGTCCATCCTGTATTAACCCGTATTCATTCAATAATCTATTCCAAATATATTGGACAGTATCCGTTACATTGAAAAATCTTTGAAAATCATATACATTTGTCTTTTAAGTAGTCCTAGATTAACCTTTCTAACAACAATAACTTTAAAATTTTAAACAATGGGTTACAGATTAGATAACTGACAAAGAAGATAATTAAGCAATTAAAATTTGAAATTGAGTGATTTTAATTTTCATGGAGTAATCACATTACTTGCGAGTTATGATTCTGAATTCCAAGAGCGTTCAGTAAAGTCATAATCAAATAATATGTTTCTCTTGCAATACTAAATTTGAATGGTATTTAAATATCAAAATTTGACGAGAAATTTCGTTAAAGTATTAGCCAATTTTTGATGAGCCTTAAGTTAATGTCAGCAGCATTAATCACATAAAATATCAAACAAATGAAATAAATAAATACCAATTTTAATACTTAAAATATAGAAATGAAATTAAATATTAATAAATTCTCTTCAAAATCAAATGATCAGCAGATAATTCGGAAATTGACAACTAAATAAATTTTGCCATTTCAAACCATCATAAAACACATTTGAAACTGGCTCCCAGGCTTGAACAACTATATATAAATTTAATATATAATGATAACTTATACCTGTGCCAAATAGTACATAGATTTAAAATTGTCAAAAATGATATTCCTATCAATATGTTCAATTTTTTATATTTTTCCACAAAATTGTTGAAAAAAGGAGGTACACTGTTTCCAGCACAAATGCGAATAAAATATCTAACCAATATATTACCAAGAAATTGTCGCTCTCATTCCATTCCTATTCCCTTCCGCAAGTCACCGACGGAAGTAATTGTTTGTTCGCTTGTCATATTCGACGGAAAAGTTCCATCAAAAGAAACGTACCAGAAAGTCTTTGATGTATTTATCCAGCTTTCTGGATGGAGGCCAATCCGGAATTTCTGTGTTTCAGCAGACTTCTAGAATATAGTGGGGAAAACTTTCTTTAAAACAAGATGTTTGCTTTTAGAAATGAAAAACACATACACGTCCCTTGACAAGTCAATCTTTTCCCCCAGAGGACTCTTGGCGAAACAATTCGTTGTTGGTTCAGAAACTTTCTAGGTACCACAGCGCCAATCAATACCTGAAACTATGCAACGGCTTTTGTGTTTCTCGTTGTCTTCTTTTTTGCTTAGTGTTCTTTTTTTCTCTCATCTTCTCTCGCCGTAGCAGCCACCTTTATGCCGTGCACAAAGCTGTATTGTAATCCTTCAGAACTTCTCCCAACTTTAGGTTTTGATAGAAGATTTTTACACTGGTTTATTTTTTTTTTCTGTCATCTTTCAAACTTTAGGATCGAGATCATTGGAAAATTTTTTTCTATCCTTATGTATATGCATTCGAGGAACAAAATAGCAGCATGTCAACTGTTTTTGATGTGTATTGGTAACTGAAGCTTCAGTAGAAAATTTTCATTTTGTCATTATCTTGTTGAATTGATCGATATTGAATTACTTCAGATCTTTCAATATGCCTTCGGAACATGTTAAGAAAAATTTTGTGAAGAAAACTGATACAATCTTTTATTAGATACGCATGACGTGGAAGAAAATATGAATAGAAATTTTTTTTTATCAGTGAGCTGTATTGATTTCTTTACATAAATTAAAAAAAAAATTGGTACTTCAGTATCTACATCTCTTTTACAAAGCTTTATTAATATTTTTATATATATATATATATATATATATATATATATATATATATATATATATATATATATTAAAATTAAAATTATTATATATTTTAAATATCTATAGTTAGTTTTCTTTAATTGTCCCCTAAAACCTTACTTTAATATTAAACCATCAAAACACTTTATTGATCATTTATATATTCAAGTAGTAGAAGAAGGAGCTGTGGTTTGGGATATTATGGTTTGGGATTAAAAACAAATCAAACTCTTATATTGTTAAAAAGATTATCCAAAAAATGTATAGCCATAAATATACATAATTTATCATAATATTCTACTTACTATATAAAGTAAAAGCTGTAGAAAAAAACGCAAAGACATTAAATATGCATTCTATCTTAGTAAAATTAAACTACCTATTAATATTATTAATATATTATCTGAGGTTTAATTTTTTAGCTGTATTGTGATTGAACCTTATTGTGTTCTTTTCTTTCACTACCCAATCAAAAATTATTGAACTCTGAAGACACGTGAATGTCAAATGTATATAAGCCTTAATGATCTTCGAAAATTATTCTAAGAAGTGGGGAAATGGCTTTTAGCTCAAAATTCAGCCTCATCTCTCAATTTTGGATCCAAATTATATGATAATTAATATTTGTTTAAATTAGTCTCTTAATTAAAGAGTAAGATTTAATTATCAAAACATTATATTTCATGGCACTGGGAAGGCTGTCTTTTACAAAGACATCCCAGTTATACGATCATCATGAGACGTAATACGACAAATTTATTGAAAGAAAAATAATTCATTATTCCTTAAAATAAATGAATTATTTGTTTTGTTTTTTATTTACTTTCACAAATTTCATTAATACTCTAGAATACATCAATTTGGATTAAAAATTTTGAAATATATACAATATTTATTTATGCATCATTTACTCTTATTTGAAATCAAAATATTCCCCTCTCCCCTAAAAAACTTTCTACAATATTCCAACAAAATAATTTTGTTGGTATACAGTTACATACCAACAAAATTATTTTGCAACATTATTTTTATTTACACAAGTTTTAAAAATTTCAAAATATTTTCTGTGTACATGAAATATAATAATTATATAAAATGTAAGCAACTGTGTTACTAGCAGAATTAATAAAAAGAGATCGTTTGATAATATTGAAAAGACAAATTTCTTACTTTCAGTAACGGCATTTTATGAGATATTCAATTTTTATATGACGAACATTAATTATTTCTCTTTCGCCAATTATTTCCTGTTAAAATATTTTGTTTTCACAAAATTTGCTAAAAGTAATTCAGACCAAAATTACTTTTTATAATGTTTTTAAAATAAGTAAAAATAGTTAAAAAAATAGAGTATCTTTCTTAATCGATTTAGTTTAAAGTGCATTAAATTATCACAAAGAATATAATGGTCTACACAAGTAAAAGATCTCCATTTTTTTAGGGTAACTCATGTGACAAAATGTTCTAGTATTCAAATTCGAATTTTTTTTTATTTCTCATCCATCTAATAAAAATAACTTTAGCTGCATAAAAATTTCATTGTTTTACACAAAACAGATACAATTTTTAATAATAATTAGCTTAATTTTCAATTATAACTTTAAATATTAATTTGGGGGAAAAGAAATCCATTATTTTTACGTGAACTTCTTGTAACTTCTTTCAGATTCGCTTTGTAAAATGGTTTAAAAGTTTTCATGTAGATTTTTAGGTCTTGTGCGAAGCTACGACTGCTGACATGCTGTCAAGTTTGATAATTTTTTATATTTTATAGACATTCTCGACGATGTTGTATCCATGCGAGATGCATCTTTAGCATCCAAATACCCAAACGGGATCGACGAAACAAAAATTGTACGTAACTGGTTGTTTTAGCCTTATATAGGACGATAAACACCTTTCACAATTTTAGCCACCCGGCTATCTTTTTCGCATAGATTTAACTAAAAATCATTAAATTATACATGAATTGTAAACAATCTTGTTTTACTTCCTTTCATACAAGTAACACAAATTTGTATAGTCATGATTTATTTATAGAAAAAATAATTGAATTCCCAATCTCTTCACTTTAAGAATTAATGCGTTAATCCATTTATTGTAAATAGGAGTCCTTCTTAAATTTTTAAGATACATTCATGTACAGCGTAGAAAAAATTAGTAATTACATTTGAAATTATGACTTATTTTACACTTAGAGTCGAGTTTTTATTGGATATAGCAAGTCATTTAGGTGCAACAGTTTTCGAAAAAAATGGAATTAACATAAAAATATGTCCTTACTATGATTTTAGAGCGAGATTAAATCAAGAACATTTTTAACTATAGTTGGTATGGAAATTAAAATCCATCTCACATCAATTTATTCAGATGTTTGACTGAATTTTCCCGAGATCAAAACTTTCTTTTCATCAGTTAATCATGCTTTTAATCATAGAAACATTGGAAGATCGTTGCCATCTAGAATTCCAGATGATATGTCAACCACAGGAAAAATATGTAGCTAAAAATGATACAAAGAATTACCTATTCAATTTATCGTCCTATCCAAAATTTTTCAAAATATATTTATCATGAAAAAGTACTTTGCTATTTGACTTCCCTCATGATTAAACTGAACAATAAATGAGTAAATAGAGTATTAAAATACGTATTTCTAAATTATATAAGGATTGTGAACACCATATTATTTTTAAAATTATAGGTTTATTTTTTGATTTCGATTAAATTTATCATGGACTTTTGAAGCTGATTATATAATCTCAAGGATTAAAAGAGAATGTATAATGACCTTGTAGATTGAGAATTTCAAAGAAAAATGATCCTAGTAAAAAAATTAGCAGTAAATTAACACCATGTCGTTACGTAATTACATTGAAGTGGTTGTTGGTGGAAGGCATTAGGATTTGTAGCACCGCATATTTGATGTTACATTAATTATTTACTGTTCTATCTAATCAGACGTGCATATCATCTAACCATAGAATTTTCCGACGTCATGCGTCAATATAGCTATTGTTATCAAATTTTGACTAGTATAATCAGAGCATATTTTGTGGACTTGATGTCGCTATACATGAACCAGATATATGGATTTTTTTTAAAAAATATATCATAAAATAGTTCGTGCTACCAACTAAAATATTGCCACAATTCACGTAACATGTTACTTGCGGGAGAATAGCTGGAACTATAGAGGATGTTGTAACAACAGCATTACGACTTCTTTGACAGTGTCATACAAAACATAGTCTGCTCTCTTCTAGGCAAAATACCCTTGAGAGCGACTACTTTGAAGCTTATAATCATCTTTATGAAAGCCTTATTCTACATAGGGAATTTTTTTACAATCCTAAAAAGACAGTTGTTGAAGATTGCACAATCCAAAATGAAGATATTTACGCTATGCAGCTAAGCTATTACTGACATTTAGATATAAGCAATTTTACCCATAAAGCTCGATTATCTTTCTTGTGAAAGGATATGATTAATCATAACAAAAAGAGAAGCACGACTTTTTGGCACCCGTTACATTTTACTTTATAAATGCGACTAATTTGCATAAGGATTTTTGAATATCAATTTTCAACAAATAGCTGGACGGGTTCTACATTGTTCTGAATAGGGTCATAAAAGTGGTGTCCATGTATAATAAAATATCTAAATACTATTGAATAAAATTAAATAGATCCCCATATGATGGCAAACTGCAGCATTAGCATTTCTATCTTGAAAATCTAAAGAGATAGTGAAAAAAGATATTTGCAAAATTGTAATGCAGCATTGTTTTTAGTACAGAAACACACCTTATAGATATTAAATCAAAGAATTAATATCCACAAGGTGCGTTTTCGATACATTCAGAAAAATTAAAACTGGCATTTAAGACGCAGCTGCAATGCTTGTTTGTATCATGGTTTGGAAATCACAATGCGCACGTTTAATCACAGAACATGTAGGAAGCACAACTTTCCCTAATGCATACTTAAAGGTTCTATAACGTTTAAAAAGGCTCACTTACACTTGCTATTTCAGGCACATTTATAAGCAAGTTTTAGTGGATTCACTTCAGGCAAACGTTGGGACTAATCTTTGATACTGCTATTCCCAATTTTTTGGTATTTGAATCCCTTGACAGGATACTAATTCATTGGAGATACCTTATACGGATAAATACCTAAATAGTTATTTTCTAATCTTAAGATATTTTCCTCAACATTACAGAGATTTGCTGTAGAGAGGCTACAATGCCAACTGATTTCTGTTGGACTCCATTTCTTTTATGTGGAAGTATATGCTAATAACTTATCTCATTGTACTTTCTGTTCTACCTTAGGTGGTCTGCAGAGCAATTAGACTAATCTAGCAGCCTATCTTCTTAAAAGCTTTACAAGGGTTAGATGGTTTTATAGAGGAGGATGTGGATCTACAGTGAAAAGCTTAAAGATAAATAATATTGCTTTCGATGGTGCATTACCCTCACATTTACTACACAGAAAAACATTCCCTATACTCATTACATATTGGATGCTTTCAACATTTCTTGCAGAATAAGCATTATTAATATCCAAACGAATTTTTTTTTCATTATGCAGATATTTTGTTATTTTACATTTAAAATGTGTCTTTTTTTCATGTAATAATGAATAGTATTGACAATACAAAAAATGTGTAATAGTGTCATTAATGCAAGAAAATATTTTTATATAATTATTAATAAAAAAATCTCTACCTTCCATTATTATTAATGCGTGGCTTCTAAGTATTTCCCCCATTAGTAATATGTGCTTATAAAGAATAATTTTATAAAATAACTTTCGTAATGCTATAAAAATTTATTTTCAAAAAATGTTTTTCGAAATGTAAGAATATAATTTTATCCAAAAAATATTAACGTAACTTAAAAACAAATATTAGTTTGGGGGAAAAGTAATCCATTATTTTTTCGGTAGACGTCTGTAGTGATCGATATCTCGTGAGGTATCTATCAAACAATTTCAGATTTATGCTCGTTGGAAAGGTGACATTTGACACTAAAATATGCTCTTGCGGTTTTTTGTTTGATTAATTCAGTTATGAGTACAAGGTTTTAAAAAAGGAGGACAACAAACAGAAAATTCGATACATTTTAGTTTTACTTTTATAATGGCGAAAATGCTAACCAGGTGGCTAATATTATGAAAGGTGTTTATCGTCCTATATATGACTGCAACAACCAGTTACGCACAATTTGGTTTTGTCGATTCCGTTTGGGTATTTGGATGCTAAAGATGTACCTCGCATGGATACAACATCGTCGAGAATGTCTATAAAATATCAAAAATTATCAAACTTGACAGCATGTCAGCAGTCGTAGCTTCGCACAAGACCTAAAAATCTACATGAAAATTGTTTTAAACCTTTTTACAAAGTGAATCCAAAAGAAGTTAAGTAAAGTTCACGTAAAAATAATGGATTTCTTTTTCCCCAACCTAATAGTTTTGTTTGAAACTCTACAATTTATTAATGCTTTACATAATTTTTTACTAATCGCTTTTGCATTCGTATGTATTTAGGTTTAAACTGAAATCCAAGAAATAGTGATTAAAATGAAATTTTGAATAAGTATTCATATATATTTTTAAGTAATTATTTAGTATTTTTAAGAGAAAGAGGATAGGGTTGTTAAATTAATTAGACAAAGATTGAACATTATAATCATGCTACAAATTTGAATAAAAATTACAGTTGATCAAGAATACATTCTCCATTATACATCCCCATTATTAAGACGCAACATTTAATTAAAAATGGAATGAGAGGGTTGAAAGCAGAAGTACTTTTGATTCAAAATATAAACCCCTTTCATTCATTAATTAATTAACTTCATGAATATTTAAATAAACACTCTTTCCTCATTAAATACATAACATAAAGAAAAGTATTAGCATGTTATGAGGTTTGTTGCGGACTTGTATGACAATACCTGATGTTTAAATAACAAATTGATGGCAACGTAATAATGATTAAATTTGTTTCAAAGGCAACGAAAGGAACTTATTAAGAAATTACTACTTAAGAATTATAAGTTTGATATTTTAGCTCATATATATGATATATAACTATATACTGTTATACTTTAAAATTATAAAAAATTGAAAGAAGCATCGCACAGCAATCCCATTTAATTTCACAATATATTATGTATAAAATTTCACAGTATAGATTTATTTTTGGTAAGATAATATAGATAATATTAGAAATGTGTAATCACTAAAGTCCACAATTTTTTAAACTGTAGTTTTTCTTGAATGTTTTTTAGTAGTTCCTTTTTACAGAAAAAATGTTTGTATTTGGTTTTTTCCTATATTTTTATCTCAATTAAGTATATTAAGAGTACACTTTTCATTTCAAGTGAAATAGGATATCGAAAGTTATTGATATGTTCTGTTAAATGATAAAAGAGTTTTTTGAATATAAATACATAATTTTCGCTTATTTATTATTTAAGCATTATTTAATTTTTTATTTTAGTATAGAAAATATATCTTTATTATTTTATAAAATTTGATTAGTATTAAAAATGATCTTTAAAATGAAGGGTTATAATGCGTAAGGAAATTGTTTATTCGTGGTTACTTTTGAATTTATCATAGATAAAATTATAATATATAAATTAATATAAAAATAAACTTGAAATATTCATTTCACTTTACACCAATTAATTAACTGTGTATGGTTTTTAACAATTACTTCGATGCATTATTTATGATGCAATTCAAAAATAATTGTTTTGGAAAATTAAAATAAATCAATTGCGTGGATACACTGCAAAACCCCTGAAATAGTAGACATTTCTTGTTGGATAGAAATCTTTGAGCAGTGTTTTAAGGTGTTAGTTCAAAAATTCAATTTTGAATTAAATTTTAAATATGCGTGTAATAACATCACATTGAAATTCCTCTGCATCATTCCATAGAAAATCTTCGTCGATCAGACTGATGAATAGTACCACTCTGACTTTCATGTCCATATTTCACTTCGTCTAGGAATGTTTGGTGTTACGAAGTTCCCTTAAACTGCATGTCAAGACCAAATTTCTCATTCCTCATTTGTAAAAGGTAACAGAAAAGTAATAAATCTGATCTATAGAACATAATATTTGTGAAAAGGAACCTAATAAACTCATTAGCAATCGGTGTTAATATTTTCATAAAAATGTTTACATCTTTTTAACTATTATTTAATATTAAGAAGTTAATTAGAAATAGAGTGTAGGATAGAATAAAATTGTGTACGATCGAATAGCACAGTAATGCATTACTTTTAAATAAAAATAATTAATATCATTAAAATTTATGACGCTTATATATGATTAATTCAAGTATATTGGTTTAAAAATCTTATATATTTCTATATTCACATTTTAGAAATCGAAAGAAATGTATCGCAGGAAAATTAATTATTTCTGTGGAGATTAATAATAAGACAAGTTTCCTATTTTTGAAACTAAGATCTTAGTCAAATGATTAATGTTCTAGCCTTTGATTTCTGAGTTTGATTTTATCCTGGTTTTTGGATTTCTGGGGTAGTTTGAAAGCTTTAAACTGTATGGGCCCTTTAAAAGAGATAAAGGTAATAATAAACTTGATATCTATTAAATCTATTTCAAAATGTCTCCGTTTAATGATTCACTTTAATTTCTATATTTGTATTTTCTGCTCCTTTCTCGGCGCCTTGCATTATTTTAAAGAAGTTGTCTTCTTAAAATAATAAAATTGGTTTTTAATGCTTTACTAAAAGTTTTTACTACTTTTCTAGCCAATATTCAAAACGGTAACTTTACTTAAAAAGCACAATTAAAGATAATGAGTTAGTCATGATTGTTCAACAAAGCCGATTAAATTTTGTGAATAAACATCAGACATATTTGGAAAGGATGAAAAGAAATATGTTGAATTTTCTAAATGGCATTGATTTGTATTTTTTGAAAGCAGTGGATCATTCTATCTTATTTTAAGATTTTCAAGCCTTTTAGCATGTTGTTTTCCAGAATAATCATAGATGAATATCATGCTCACATAAAAAAAAAGAAGGAAACATGGGAAAAATTTCAAACATTCTTCTTGTACAAGGTAATTGGGAAAATAATACGTTTAATGCCCTGTAAAAAAACAATATGATTAGGATTAAACTTGAAACTCTTTGAGAAAATATGGTTTTATAAATAGATTAAAGTTAACAAAAGATTAAAAATAGGTTTTATTTAAATAGGTTACTCATAACAATAGCTTCTCAATCGTAAAATGTGCTTTCTATTTTAAAACATAAATCTATGAAACAAATTTTAATTCCTGTCGTCATACTCCAAGATTTATAACTATAATATGTATTCTTCTAATTCATAATTGCATTTAACTTGGATACATTTTGATGCATTACTCTTAGAGAAAATATGGTTAATCTGCTCTTTAGGTCCCCTGCTTCACCAACTCACGAATTTGAAGCGTTTTCTCGCGCATGCTCAGTAATTACTCGTTTGTTTCACATAGAAATAGCGGTAGAATTTTCGCCATGGCATCGGTATTTTTGAAAACGCGCCAAGAAGGGGACCTAAAGCACATTTTCACCGAAAAAATTGTTAAAAAAACGATTTATAATTTAATTAAAACATGATTATAATATGCATTGAATTCAAAACATTTTTTTGTCAGAATTTTAATAAATTTTATTGAATACAAAAATTTTTTAAGAAAAGAGCAACACTTAAATTTTCGTAAATAACGTAGAGAAATAAAATATTATTATTATTTAAGATATCATCTATATTCTGCTTCAGCTACATTTTACACAAGAGCAAATATTCTATCAACGTTTATTCATATTCCATTTATTCAAATAGTTCGAAACATGAAAACACATTTCATGTCTTTTTTAGTATTCGAAATGTTTTTATGATCAATATAAATTTTAGAATTCGAAATATTCTAAAATATTTACCGGATTTAAGAGTATTTCGCAATTTGAATCACTCAAGAGATTTTCAAAATCGGGAACAATTTTACAATTTAAAACGTCTGAAAGATTTTCAAGATTTAACAAATTTTAAAATATATGGGACTTTCAAAAATTTATGGTACTTAAGAATATTTAGTATTCGAAGCATTAGAAAATTTGAATTCATTTTAGCATTTTTGTTTGGAAGTGAAAAAGTTTATTGTTAAATGTAATCAATAAAATGATAAAAACTTTAGTTTAAAGTATATAAAAAGCCATCGATTTTGTCACTTTTGTAGAAACTTTAATTGGAATTTGATTCTTAATTGAAGTTTGTCACTAATAAAAAAATCGAATTTATTTTTAAAATGAGAAATAAATGCAGCAAAAGATAAAATAATTTCCAACCATAGTTTTTGGATAGAAAACCTCTAAAATGCAGCGATGGGAATTTAGTCTCTTAGAATTAGTTGATGTTGTTTGAGAAGACATAAAACTGTTACTGCCAACACACTTATACTTTCTTGATCAGAAGAAAGCGCCCATCAACTTTATGTGCTGAATTAAAGAGAACTGGAGTGGCAACGATCAATTGCTTCTTTACGAAGCTAGTGAAGTATTCTCGTGACCTTCTGAAGACAGAATGTGTTATCGGATAAAGTTTTACAAAAGAACAACTTGTTTCCTTCCAATTTTTTTCATCTCAAGAAGTTATTTTTTTTTCAACCGACAAAAATTACTTGATTCTTAAAAAAGTGAAGGTAAGAAAGGTGGTTATTTTTTGTTCTGACTTGAAAAGTAACTGTTTGATCTGACATCTGAATAATTTAGAACAGAATTACAAGTCTCAAAAAAGTGAACTATGGATTATTCACCACATAATATCCAAAATAGGAAAAATATTTTAAAAAAGTCTTTGAATTTTTCCTATAACAATGACAAAATTAATCATAATGTAAAATCACATCGAAAGCAACTTTATGGTGTTGTGAAATTGCGCTGTAGTATAATGTATTATCTGAAATAGTAACTTTTAAAAAAATTTCTTATTCACAAAGAGACCAGCCATAAGTTTCATATATTCATATTTACATACATTTAGATTAGATTAAAAACATTTAGATAGTTTTCTATGTAAAATATAACTAGGTCCATAATATAAGAAATCAATTAAAGATGCAGATTAATTCAAAACATTTTAAGCCCTTATGTGAATTTTATATAATATGTGCATTTCTATATTATCGAATAAGCGTTTGCTTTATATGAGCATCCAGGCTTGAACAGTATCGATAAACAATTAGACGAAGAATAGAATGAATGAAAAGACTCGTAAAGTCATCACGCGATCTTCAATCGGATAATTATAAATTTAAATCTCAAAACTACAATTTTTTTATTTACTGTTAGTTTTTCTATAACGATGACATATTTAAAACAGTAAATATATAAAATATGTAATACATCTTGATTCTTAAAAAGTCATATAATAATAGATATCAACAATCTCACATCATTTTTTACAGAAATAATTGTATACTTTTACTGTATAGCAAGTTCATATATATTTGATTTGTTTTCCCGAGTTTGAATAGATCTTCCTTCATAAATATTATCTTAGCAAATTATTATAATTGTAGACAATTTCTTTTAATTTTTAAATTGTTTCTTATCATCTTCACTGATAGTTTCACTGGTTGGGACCTATATTTTAGGCTCCTAGATCGTAAGATATAATGATATATAACATTTTTCTTTTTGACATATAAAGAACATTGCTTGCAAAAGGGAAGTGTAGAGCTTAGGTGACTTAATTCAGGATCAACTCCCTATTATCTTACATGTTTCTCCATGCCTGTATGAATTTGGCAATGTTTTCATATTCTCCATGTCACGAAGGACGAATATGTGGATATCCTTTGACAACGGTTATAAAATTATTTAAGGAAACTAACATTTCATATTATTAATTTAAATCCTTCTTTATTTTTTCGAATAATCAAGCATTAAAAATATCCGATATTTTGTTATGTATTTTACTCTTATTTTTTTAATCAAAATTAAACTCCATTCTTTTATGAGTGTGGGTTTTAAAACTACTAGAATTGATTCATAAATTGAAAAGAGTCGAGATCAAAACCTAATTTCTCATTTCAGGAGCTTACAAATGCTGTTTGAATGAGCTCAGGAAAAGTTTGAAACAAAGTTTTCCATTTCCGCTAATTATGTGCTCCATTTGTGTTCTCGAACACATGAAGCTGATAACTTATTCCATCTGGTGGCTGTTGTGTAACTACATTTATAAGACTCAGTGTATTGTCTGTTCCAACCAAACTTAAAAGGATTTTTGTGTTAATCATTCCGGTTGTGTGAGTGTGATGATAAATAATGTGATTTTCATTCTTAATTAGTGAGTTCTCACTAAATTGGGTGGAGTTCTGTTGAAAGTTGAACGTCAATCTAAAGGAAACTCGCCAAACTTTGGGAACCTTAAAGTACAGAAGAATACTAAATTCGAACTTTAATTAATTAAGCCATTTGTTCTATGCAAACTATTAATTAGATTAAATTTTATGTTTAGTTTAATTAAAATGTAATTTACAATTCACAGTGAGAAAATCTCATTAATTTCATGTCGATGATATTGTATACATTAGTGAAACGAAATGGTTTCATGGTATGCTAAATACTATTACTCTAATCAACATATTGACTAATTAACTGTTTACATTGCTATTTATGATAGCTAAATAATGTATTTAAAGAAATATTAACAAATTA
Source organism: Latrodectus geometricus (assembly GCA_026290005.1). Lineage (NCBI taxonomy): Eukaryota > Metazoa > Arthropoda > Arachnida > Araneae > Theridiidae > Latrodectus > Latrodectus geometricus. The sequence goes on from JAPDSC010113076.1 coordinate 102,574, forward strand.
AAGAATTTATTCATAAAGAAATATAATTTTTACTTGACAGATAAATTTAAACTCAAAAACGGAACTTTATTGAGAGACTTTTCAGTTAATTTCTTTCACTGAAAGTATTATAATGAGATTTAGTACCAGTTTTTAGATATTTTATACTAGAGATACACATTTAATGTAACTAATCCTGCAATGGTTTATGTCTTTAATAATTTAACATTTTAAAAATTATCTTCTTTAATGAATTATATTTCCTTATTAAATAATAAATTATCAAGTGAAATATATGTATCATGTTATTTATTGTATTGCAGTATTTAAAATATTGCAATATTACCACGCAATATTATTATTTATCATGTATGCCTCACCAATAAGAAGGAAAATTCAAAAACTGATTTACTTGTGATTCCTAAAAGTGGCAACTTCTTCCTTAAAAATGGGAAAATAATAATTTTTTTACACAAACGTATGATATACTTTAAAGAAAAAGTTATAAAAGCTAATAATTTACTTATTTCAATCTTAAAATATATATTTTTATTAAATGCCAAAAACTTATATATGCTATTTATTTTCATTTTGTTTTATTATTTTTTTTATAAAGTTCAATACAGAGGTTCTAGGTATAGAAACATATTTCTTTTTTTTTTTAGAAATGCACATCACAGAAGCAAAGTCTCTTAAGTAGATGTAATATTTGAAATTGTAGAAATATGCTAAAGAAAAAAATCTTGAAATTTCACTGAAAACATTTGATAGATTGTAGGCCGTATCATGTATATCATGAGAGAAAACTATGAAAGTTTCCAAGAGTTTAGATTGGCATGATTGTAGATAGGAGAAGCGCAATATTCTCTACTGATAGTTCTCTAATACTGATTACTATTGGACTTGAAATTTTCCATTACAAGAAGCCCAATTCTAGCATTAACCTATGGTGCCAATGTCTAACGCCAGTTTTGTATAATATATCCTTCACTTTAGGGGACTGATTGTAAAAGAAAATTAGCCAAAACATTTTTGGGAATTTTTGTAGCATATCTCAGAAGTTATATATGTTTACAATTTATCATTTTTATACAAATTTGGGAAATTGTGTGCATTATTAATTAAAGACTTGACTATATTTCAAGCAATTTGCATATAGATTTTTGATACTCATCTTTTAAATAATGTCTTTTATCTAATTAAGAAATTATCAAATGCCAAAATTCACAAGAAAAAAAATATATGATAATTATTTATTAAAATTTGCAATGTTTTAAGTTTTTTAGAGTACTTTTAAAATTAATGTTCTTTTTTTATGTTTGAAATTATAAACTTATGTTTTCTATAAATGAACTGCAAAACAAAGCCTACAAATAAGGATTCTATAGTTACAGGAGGGTTTTAATATTCTACTTGGGAAAAATGAATTTTAGTTAAAGAAGCAAAACTCACTTTAATTGCTTCGAGAATATTTGACTTTTGCCATTTGTTTATTCTTATGATTAAAATATTTATTATATCTTAATTTAAATACCACGTGAATTCAAACATATTTTCTGCTTTTCCATACCCAAATATACTTCCTACACAAAAAAGCTTTCTCTATATTCAAAAACTTTTAATTTCAAAAAACCTATTAAGCATACTTTCATTTGAAAGGAAATATTGAATATATGAAGGTAAACATGTGAACAATACCAGTATTAATTATCAGAAGGCGAACTAATATTTGCTCACCAGTGACTCCATCAGCCCCTCATATACCCATTTCCAATTACTTTTTCGAATAATACAACATATACTTCGCATGGGGAGACATTGAATATTATTTTTAAAAGCTCCTTTTTCATCATTTCAGGAAGATTGTTTCTACTGGTTCGAATAATTAAAATAAGGATCCGTGGAGCTTCGACGAGGGAATTTAATGAATTTCTTAATCTAATACAGAACCGGAAAAAAAAGAAAGGAAGGATAGCAAAGAATTCGGCGAATTCGAATGCTTAAAGTTCACTTGGGAACTATAATTCATTTTCAGTAAAGAAAGTAAGTACTATTTAATGAGTTTTACCATAAAAAGATAAGACACATACTTCTTCTTGTGTGTGTGTGAACTTCTTTTAAATTCTTTATATGTAATTTAAAAAAGATAGAAAATTTCTATTTTAATAAATTAAATGAATAGCTGCCAAATTCAAAACAATGGTGATGTTTAAAATGGGAATATACACTGTTGTACAGATAAAATAAACTTCAAAATCATGTCTTAATTCTTAGAATTCTTTACGACATGATTTTGGTTCGCATTAAATTAAAGCACTCGTATTTAAAATACTTGCGTGTGTACTAAATCACTAATTTACTTTCATTTTTAATCTCATTTAATATATATCATATGTTTTGTGGAGAAACATTTGTTATTAGAAGCTATTATTAATATATATACAGAGGCAAAAAATATCTTTGATGTCAAATAATCTAAAAAATTATTTTTAAGTTATTGTTTTGACATTTTTTAAATATGTACAATTTTTAAAGAAAGATATGAAATTGTTTGAGAAGTAAGTTTGATAAATATTCGGTTGACTCTTTCTGATTATCAAAATTGCTTGTCATCTACACTGTATTTTTGAATTACATTTAATTACAATTCTTCACATGCCCGCATTTCTAGTAGATGTTATCTGCATTTTAGGTATCTCTTTTTTAAAAAATATAAGAACCTACTACATAATGCTCTTCTATTGGATCCAGTATCGAACTCACTATACTTCATACAATGGACTGACGTCTTTCTTTATCAGGCCACAGATATTCAATTATATAACTTTCATTTAAATATTTTAAAAATCTTGAAATATTTAGATGAAAATATATCAGCAATCAAGTTTTCCATTTTAAACTTAAGCTTGAAATCAAAAGAAAGTAGTTACCAAAATGATGCTTGAAATAGAGAGAGAAGTGAAATAATTTTGTTTAAGATGTAACAGGTGAATTATCATAGAATTAGCTTATATTAATTATTCAAATATTTTTTTTTATTTCTAATGGCGGGTACCCTTGAGCAAGTAAGTACATTATTCCATTTGTCCCAACAAGGCCGGAAACTGCTACTCATTTTATCGTTACCCAGTGCGCACCTGTGAACCAAGTCACGGAAGTACGAGTAGCATCGCCCACGCCACACCACCACAAACCCGTTTATAGGGCGGGCCACATTCATCCATCATCTGAGGAAAGGACAAGAAACCGAGAGAGAGAGAAAGAGAAAGTACATCCATGCCCGATGGATGTACGGATGGGGAGGACCTGGGATTCGAACCCAGGTCCTCCACATCCGTAGTCAGTTACGCTAACTACTAGACAGGTTGTGCGGCTAATTATTCATATATTACCCATGAAATTTCAAATATCAACGATATCCTACGCATCTTAGTCATTTCTGAAAGGTTTTTTTTCGAGCAATATTTACAAATACTGATTATTAAAAAAAATTGAGTATAATGATTGCTGCAATTTCTTTTAAAACATTTTTATTCAAAATATTATTATTATTTGTTGATGCCCTGCCATTTTCTGATATTAAATCATTTTATGCTTGATACTAGAAGTTGCGGATTTGACAGCTAGTTTTATGACGTCACTCAGAGGGTTGCCATCGGGACATCGAAAACGGGTACTAGCAATTTATAAACTGAGGAGAAGTAGAAGCTCAAGCATCAGACACTCCCCGAAGTATGATTTCAATCGCTGGACATTGCAACCTCAATCAGCATCTATAAACTCAGCTGTTTTTGATTTCTCCAAATTTTAAAGCTGCAATACTCAATTTAAGTATAACAATGTAAAACATTTTAAACTATATCTTAAACATTATTTTAAGTATTTAGATTTTTCAACAAGTCTTTTATTTCAATAATTTATATTGACTATATATACATACTATCGTATCGCAATTATGGTCGCCCCGACATTATTAATGACTCAGGATTTTGGGCACTTTTCCACTTGGTAAAATATAATTTTAAAGTAGATCATTTGGTAAAATAACATAAGTGTAGATAGTATCCTAATTAACGATCGAATTCAATGCAGGTCAACATAGTATTGTTTCTAAGCACATGATTTAGGGGTGTTGATCACTGCCTGCTGCCCAGGTATGTTTAATGGTGTATGGAGATCCAACAAAATGGTCTTTGCAACTCATTGCCCGGCCATTTGTTCTCTTGGCATTGGTAGACACAAAGACAATTTGCGAGAAGCCGACGAGATGTGCAGTTTTTTAAATATTCGTTCAAAATCTAGAGGTTTCTGTAAAAATGCCTTCATTATTAGCTTTGCCCAGGAAACATGATAATCAGAGCGTTTTTTTCCGACAAACAAAAATGAGGAAATCACATTCTTTTCGTTTTGGTTTCATACAATTCCCATTGGCTTACCAATCTCACACTTCTAAAAGGCTGTTCAATGTCAGATCCCATAATGTTTGTTGTTAAAATTTTGAATTATTGTATCACTTTCTATGATTTCAGCACTGTATAGTGTTATTTCAAGCCTAATGATTTTGAAACAGAATAGTTAGTATCTTTCTATGTAATCGTGTCAATTTATGCCTCTTTTAAAAGACATGATGGTATAATTCGTCCAAAGTTTCTCTAATTCTTTTCAAACTGTTTCTTCTAATTTATATTGTAACTCAGCCTGAAGTTGACACATTCTGAAACAATGAGGAATGGCAATATTCTTTATTAATATACAAGTTGATTATATATTTATATGAGATAAATTAAAAAAAAAAACATCAGTTGCTGCTGTAGTTTTTATTTTTTGATATTTATCATTAAATAACCAAAACAATGCATTATTATTAAAAACAAAATTAAAATAATCAGAAAATTATATATTCTGATAGATACAATAGTATTTCAATATTTGCCAAGTTATTACTATTGTGTGAAAATATTCGACTCAAATTTTCAATTTATAAAAGCTAGGAAATACAAAAATATTATTTTGGGAGTTGCCTTTCGCCACTGTTACGCGCAATATATATTTAATTATATTTCTTTCCCCTTAGAGTGAAAAACTAATTAAATGTTTGCAAACATTTGCATGCTTACTTTTCAAGAGATTTATCCTGTTTATAAACATGAAAACTGAAGAGGAAAATATTAAATCACGTTTCAATATAAGAAATAAATGTCATATCGCCTAACAATGCATAGAATTGCATTTCACAGTCCTCATTCTAATAACCTTCGGGCGCGGGTTTCAAAGGATGATTCCTTTATTCTACCTACAGAACTCAAGTCGGATTTTATATGATCTATATATATATAAAATTGGCATAGTGGAGGTGGTTCGGCTGAAATCTAGGAAAAATGTCACCAAACATTTTTCATGGTAGATACAGATCCATATCGATTTCTGCCTCTAGCAAATTGATTGCAAGACATGAGAGCCAGAATATTGAAAGAGGAAAAAAACATCACTTGTTCTTTTCTCACAAAAGTTTACGGAAGAAAAAGACAAGTTAAAAGAATTTATATATATTTTCTTATCCACTTCAATTACTTTTCTCTCTGGTATGTATTTCATTAATGATCTTGATTTCGCTTTTCATGTCGCCAAATGTTGGAAGCAGAGCTTCGTTAAAAATTGGATACAAGTCTCTATAATGAAAGCGTTTTTGCTGATAAATAATTTGATGGAAATATTTTTATTCTGAGTCTCTAATAAAATAAATTGGGCTTATTTGCGCTATGGAACGTCTGATAAAATTGTGAGCTGAAATAATGGGAAAAGTGAATCCATTTTTTGAACTTTGCAGCCTGATGTCTCAAGTTGATTTATATGTATAAATAATATATATAAGTAACACATTTGTTTAGTTTTAAATGACTTACACTGTAAGTGAATATAACAATGGGTAAGAATCGAAGAACTTGTTTATACCAATATTTCACTTATATGCTGTGCTTTACTAATTGAACAATAAGTAAGTTATATACTATTATACAGGTACTGGTATATTTTTTTAACATTAATATAACAATTGTTTAATATATTAATATATAAAAAAACTTACTAGATAAATTCAAATTACATTTATTACAAAGTCAAGAAATTTTTTTCTATTGTAACTTAAACAGAAAACATAGCTAAAATGTTACAATCGAAAAATAAAAACTTAAGTGCAATATTCATGTTTAGTATTTAATAACATAACATTTTTTTGATTTTAATGTGAAATATTTCATTTAAAATTATTATTTATGTCAGAATTAGGCACTTGCATAAGTTACAGTTAATATTATTTATAAAAATCTTGATCATATATAACGTGACCATTGTTGGAAAAAGCTTGTGGGCACATTTCCTTGATAATATGTTATTATTAGAAATAAAAAAAAACCTAAGTAAACTAAGTTAAGATCTTACATTATTCGGTTAAGTATTTGATAAAAATTAAATTATAATAATTTTGACAATTATTTAAAATGCTAGTATTTGGCCACAAAATGTATGGATAAAAACTGAGTTTATTAATTGATCCAGTTTTTTACATGATTAGCAGTGGAAAACTGTGTATTTGTGTAAATATGGTTTAAAAAGTAAAATATCCTTAAGAGTGGTGTTTTAATATAATTTGTGTGTACTATTGACAAATTCAAAGAAGGAAGTTATAGGAGCCACTGTTAATAATGTCTTTTTCAAAAGCCAAGTTCATACTGTAATACTTGTGTTACACTTTTGTATGAGAAGCACACAACCTTATTTTTGAATGTTAATTCCTAAAATAAACCTAATATACATAAAATTACTAAATAAATGTTCATAAATATAACATTCTAATAATTTATTCCAAACTGTTCTTCTATAAACATATATTTCTTTAAAAATATGAGTTTGTTTTGAGAGGGAAAACCTTATTTAATATTATACAAATACATTAAATACTTACCATTAATTACATCTTTAATTTTCATACATTACTTTGAAACGAACATGCAAATATAAACACTTTAAAGTTAGCTTTGTAATCAATTACCGAAATTTAATGTATTCTTAAAGTGTTCGTACTTTGAAACATTAAGCAAGTGTTTGGGATCCTGTAAACATTTACCATCCATTTAAAATGCGTTATCATTGTAAGAATGCGCACTAAAATATGAATTATACATCAAGTACTCGACTTGTAAGTTTGAATAATTAATTCCTTAAACTCAGGTAATTTATCATTTAGACATTTATTACAAATATAAATTTTGTATAAAATATACATTAGTGGACAGTCCAAATCGCATATGCTATGTTTAACTAATAACTATTCCATTACTTAAGTAAAAAATGGAAAAAAATTAAATGTTAACATCGTTAATATCAACACTTACTTCTTTATTGTAAGATATACTTAAATAATTATAATAATTATGAATAAAATATGATGGAGTAGTTAGTATCAGTAACATGATGGAAAAGATAATTTTTTTTCATCATGTTACCGATATATTACTTTCCAATATTTTTGTTTGAATATATTGTAAAAAATTATTGCTCTCGTAAATATTAAATTCAATCCAGCGCATAGAATTGTTTTTCCTTACAATTTACAATTTATTATTTATAATAATTGGATTACAATTTTTTGAAATAATTAATCTAAAAATTTTCAGACTTTTATTGTATTAAGCTGAAACTATTTTTCATTCAACTGGTATTATGTTTATATATTAATTCATTTATTATGAGCTTTTAATTACATTTTATAGTTAATAATTAAAATATCAAGATAAATAATTTAATATAAAAATTAAATAGCAGTTAAATAAAAAAACAGTTAAGCTATAATATATATGTGTCTGTGTGTTGTAAAATTAAATATTAAAAACTGAGATGTTTGGATTATATTTTAATGAAATTATTAGATAAAAATTGATAAAGAACTTATTTTTAAAGCCCTTAAACTAGCTACAATTTTTATCATTGAAGCACTATTCAGATTTCATATTAATTTAATATTTTTAAAAATTTCAACAGTAATATTAAATAATATATTTATAATTAAATTGGGAAAATTATTTTTTTTCTTACTAAATGTTTTGAAACTGCAAAATGTTATGAAAAAATGCTTGACATACTAATCTTAGCATTATTACATTTAATGAATAATTCACCTACGTAACAATGTATGATGTGCAGAAAATTCTAGATTTAATATGCTTAGTATTAAGACAAGTTTTTATAGATTTATAAATATCCTGAAGTACTAATAATATATAACCTTCTCAGTAGCAAGCAAAAATGTGTTTTAGTTACAACAAATAAATACATATTATTTTAAATTTTATTAATAATGTATATATATATATATATATATATATATATATATATATATATACA
>JAPDSC010113077.1:0-19327 GCA_026290005.1 Latrodectus geometricus
TATACGCAACATTTCATTTGTGTTGTAACATCAAACATTAATGATTAAAAAAATTTTATTTATCCAAAAATGTCAATAGCAAATGTCACTTTGAAATAAGGCGAGGCTAATTATTTTTAGCAGTATTATTTTACAACTTCAGCTATTTCTTATAATTTTTAATCAACAATGTTTTAACAAGTATTTATTCAATTGAAAGAACGAAACGTAAATAAATAGATACATTTAGCATACTATTCATTTTCAATATTTTTTTGCTATATCCATTTATAATTTGAGACAGTGATTTAATTATCACAACTTATATTATTAAATTAATTCTACTACTTTTAACTCTTTTTCATTTATTATTGTAGAACTTAAAATTCACATTCGAATATATAAATGAATTAATAAGTTTCTCTAAGCAGTTATAAAATTGATTTAATCTCCTGTCATGGTAACATATAAAAATTAATTAGTAAGTTTTTATGAAGAAAAAAAAATTGTATAAATCTACAGAGATTGATATTAGTTATTATATTATTTTTCAAAACCTATTTGAAATTTGCATTAGTCATTCAGTAAAATATTCTACCATTTGTATGTTTGCTCCTTTATTACTGTAAAGTTTAAAATAAGCATTACTAATAAATTTCTTAAGACGATTTAGAAACCGATTTATAAAATTACTATCATGGTAATATGCAAAGTGATTTTAATTCATTTTTACAAATTAAAAAGTGTGATAGAATCCATACATTAGAGCGATAATTGTCGTAGAACATAGAGTCTCAGTCCACTCTGAGAGGCAGAAAATTGAAAAATAAATACGCATCAAGGCAGGAAAAGGATCCTCGATGATAGAGGCAGATAACACGCGTACCCTGCCACCATTCACCAAACCTTTTCCCTCTGGAATTTTACTTTTGAGGACTCGTGAATATTTAGTTGCACAAGACGCTTGTGGACTGAGCTGAAGGTCTCGTGGCTAGAATCGTTGTTTCGCTGATAAAATTGACGTTGAAACAATAATCTTGGCACTATTTGTTCCTTCGATGGTGTGACTGTGCAACTATATGCTTAGTCATCATTTTAAGCTCTTGTTGTATTTCGCTAAGCAATAAATCTGATTGCATAACTTTGGTATAATTCATTTCCGTTCCTAATACTTTAATAAGTTCAAGTTAGAATTCTGATGTCAGCTGTCTTTTCTGTCTTTCAGAGTGGAATACGACACTATTTTCAAAATTTCTGTCTAGGAAAAGGATGGGTACTATCACTCTTCTTAGTTTTTAAAAATAATTTAAAATTATCCTGTTTATATAAAATATTTAAGAAAATAGACTAATAGCTGATGGTAATTTTTCCTCTATTATTAAATTAAACTATTTTGTTCAGTTTTATTTCTCAGTTTATTTTTCAATATATGTATTGTATGATAAGTTAATCAACAAGTTAAATCAACAGAAGTAAAAATATAATTTGCTGATAAATAAAAAACAATAACCCACTATGATACTATTTTTTTATTTTATGACAATAATTAGATTTGCTTAAAAAACATATTTTAAACAAAACTATTTTCAATGTTCATGAGATTCATCTGTTTAATTCCTTTTCATAAATTCTGAAATATTTCCATAGTCCATAGTCGTTGTTCATCCTGAAACAATTAAATTAATGGCGTGAGCATAATCAATAAGGCAATGGCTATAACATAAACTTATAATGTTTTATAAATAACCATATGACTGAAACTCGGAAAGTATCCATCATTTACCTAGTAAACCACCCCCTAATAGATTTCCTAGTAGACCCCCTCGAGGTGTATTTGGAGCTGAGATGACTTTCTTTACTGGTGAAGTTCCACTGATTGATTTCGATACTTTGATTTTCACTACTGGCTTTGGTTTGATATTAACTTTAACTTTAGTCTGCACACCCTCCTGTAAAACTGGTTGAAAGACTGGTCGGAAAATCGGCTGATAAATTGGAGGATAAATAGGTCTATAAACAGGTTGTAGAGGGAGAACGTAACTCCCCCAGTCTGGGTACTCTTGCCTCTGGTAAACACCAACTGGGGCATTACCTAAAATAAAGAAAAAAAAGGGTTATAAATCCACTTAACCATCTTCATTGTCTTGTGGTAAAAAGCTACAATTGATGAAAACATGTTGAACCATGAGAATTTTATTAAAAGTATCAAGTATATAATAAATAATAAAGAAATTCTTTTTGAAGTTTTCTGAGTGAAATGTCTCAGAATATGAGACAAATAAAGAATTCTAAAAGTGGGATTTGCAAAAGGAATTATTGCATAAATTAATGGAATGCAATTTCTAACATATTTTATGATTTGTTAATTATAAAACATATCACCAATAAGGAATATTTACATTAGTATTTTTTTATTTATCGTATTAATAAAATTTAGGTCGTAATTTTGTGTCTGGAATTAGCTGGGTCAATTTTTCTTATAATTAAAACAATAAATGTTGATAGTTCCTATGCATGTTTATTATATTTCGTTTCAAGAGCATGATTATTTAATCAATTCAATTAACAAATAGTTTTATGACATACTTTTTTAGTTCTTAAATTGTGCTATTAATATTTATATCATTAATAGAATTGGATATAGACCTCAATTTCTATGGCTATAGGCATTGAAATCATTGACAGCGACTTACTATTGAATTTACATTTTCTATAATCACTTCAATTATATATTTTGAACAGAGCTATGAGCTAAAACATTCATGTAAATACAAATATTGACGTATAATAGATCATATTTAGTATAAAATTCTTCTTTAAAATAAGTGTTCTGTATTATTCAATGAATACATTTTTGTCTCAAATATGAATACTATGAAAATTAATTCAATAAGTATGTCAGATTATAGATTTTTCATTCTCATCATTTACAATACCTTACAATAAATCCTTTTTTTATTGCAGTTAAATTCTAAGGGCAATAATGTATTCACCATAGTTTAATAATTTTATTACTCGGGAATAAAAATTTATGATGTGCCTTTTCGTCTTATTAAAAATAACATTACTTAACAATGAATAAGAGTTTAATCACATGTGCTAAAATATTATTTAAAAACTTTCAGTATCATTATTTATTGATAAATGATTTATTCTTATTTGACTGTAATTTGGAAATATATTTATCTCTCCTTCTTATTACGCATGTCTCTAACTAAGTCATTAACTTCTGATTAATATAATCCAGGATATAAATTATTAAGCACAATTCACAATTTATTTTATTTATTCCAATAACTATTGGATAAAATAAAAATATATCTTTTGTACTTTATTGCCAAATTGTCCTTTATAATATTATCAGTTATCAAACAGCATAATTATCAATTGATAATCGAGAAGAGAATAGAAGCCAATGATTTTTCTCACTTGAAATTAAACTTAAATTATTTAAATTTCTTCCTAAACTAAAAATTTTTCTCGGTAAAATATTTTCCTTACCTAAGGAGCTGTATGTTTCTCTATCCCCGTTGATTCCATTCCTTGATATAAAACCTACAGGAGCATTACCCAGAGAAGCTGCATGTTCTTGTGCATTCAGTTTGATTAACGAAAGGGTCACAATTAAAAGAATGCGTAGAAATTTTACCTAAAATAATTACAATGATTTTCATATTTTTATTTACATACATTTCAGGAAAAATACATTTTTAATTTTCTCTACTCATATACAAATCACAAAAATTTAAGGTTAAAAGTAAGAATGGATTATGTTTCAATTGCCAGTTTTTCCTTAATAATTTTGAATCTTAAAAACTATAATTAAGTTAGAATACATGAAATTAAATCTCAAAAAATATAAACAATGCAGATTTTATGTATTAAAGTGTTTTAGTAAAGTAATCTAATAATCTTAATGGATACTATTTACCAGATTTGTGGTTATAAAATTTCGTATCATAGAGTATCTTCAATTTAAAATCCAATGTTTATCAATAATTTTTCTTATTATTAACACACTAAATTTTATCATAAAAAAATATTTTACTTGTAAATCGTTAGCAGATTCAATTGTATGCTATATAAACTTAATGAGTTTCGTAAAAGGTATTTCAGACAAACAATAACTACTTTGAAATCTCTTCACGGATATGTTCATAATTTCAGAGCCTATATTTTCACTTACTTATTCTAAAGTATAATACAATTTTTGATTCAATATTTTAGTAAATATAAAATGAAATTATTATTATTATTATTTATTAGTAAATACTTTTATTTATTAGTATGAATACTTTTATATAAATTATTACTATTTATTCTACAATAACCATTTTTACTATTAATCAAATACCACAGTTTTTAATTAATTAGAAAATAACCAAAGTTTTAGAGTTCCAAATTCTACGTTAAATTATTTTACATTTTTTTAATATAATTCAAAATACTCGAAAAAGTATTTTGAATTATAATAAAGTAATCGAATATTTTGTATTATAATCGCTGGAGTTTTAAAATCTTCAATAGGTCTATCTTTATATTGGAATAATTTATTATTTTTTAAGAATTAAAAAGTAAATTTACATGCAGCGTGATCAATAAAAATAACTGTTTACATTTATTAAACATAATAAGATACAAAATTAAAAATTATTAATATATAATTATTATATAAATAAATTATTTGCATAACAAGTTTTGGAGTACGGTAATGGATATATTTTAACAATGTTACCAGAAATATTTGTGGTTTATATTTATTACAAAATTGTAAAAACATTGGAATATAGAACATTAAACTTGGAAATATGAAAATATAAATTCTATTTTCCTTTTAGTCTTTTATTTAGTTTTCAACTCTTCAATATATTTTACATTAATGAAACAAGAGTTTTTATCAACTTTAAGATAAATTTTATAAATATAATATAGATTGTTATTTCATAATAAACTCATGCAGAATATGGAGAATTGCATTTTTAAATTGATAATTTTACCAACAAAATTATTTTCACGTTATGACGTAGCATATGAAAAGGAGATTAATTTAGTTAAGCAATTTATTATACGTTTTGTTTTCTTGCTCCAAATTCACAAATTTAATAATCTTCCACCGAAATTATGTAGGAATTAAAATATACAAAATAAAAAAAATTATACACTTACCATTTTAATCATTTTGTTTTTTAATACCTTGTATGATGATTAAAGATGAATTTAAAATATATTAGTGAAGTTTAGAATGGAATTAAAACATTAGATGTACAGTTTTCATTTACCCGTATCGCGTTCCTGTTTCCCAAATTAGTGAACAACAACTTGATTAGCAAAAACTAATCTCTGATATTTATATAATTACTTGAAATTATTATTCATGGAATGTGCAGTTGCTGCACCAAAAAGGTTGGTATTATTTTGAGATAAAAATCCGAGACATTCTAGAATGCTTTTTAAAAATATTAACACAAAAGTGAAAAAATTTATTTACTAAGCAGCTAAATTTGATGAATTTCACCCAAACTCGCTGATTATGCTTAAAATAGCACGTGTAACTCTCGACCGTTTCCAACAGAATAAAAATTTCAAAGCATTTTCTATAACTCTATGTTTTTAGAAAGAACATTTTTACTGTTAATTGATACCGTATGAAGCAGAATGGATAATTTTTCACAGAAAATCAATTATCCAATTAGTAAAGAATACAAGTAAAGAAGTGAAATTCAATATTATATATAAGTTCAAAGTAGCTAAAATCTAAATTTTTTAGAAATTTGAATCTTAAAATATTTTTAAATCTTACCTTCTTCAAGAATCTTGAATTTTTCAAATTATTTACACGAGCGAAATAAAAATAATAATAAGTACAATTTTTTTTAACAGACTTAGAATTTGAAAGTTAATGGTGCAATAAACACAAGTCTGCAATTTTTTTTATGGATAACATGTTCTGGGTAACCAATCACGTACTCATATTATATTTCTTTACGAATGCTAGAATCAGGCAACCATATTTAATTCATAATAGCTACATAACTTTTTTAAGATTTTGCTCTTCCTAGATATACATGCATATTTACATAACACAATGATAACCTCAATGTGTACTTTATATGTTATAAAATATTAAAGTTTTTTTTTTTTTTTTTTTTTTTTTTTTTAAAGAAAACAGTTTTACAAATACATTTTAGTCGATAAATGTAAAAACCATAACATGATAAATACCAAAATATTTAACATTAATATCTAAATGATTATATTTTTGTAATGGGTTATTGTAAATAAAATTGAAAGTTTAAACTGAAATTTTATTTACATATGTATGTATGTGCATATAGTTATATTAAAAATAATATTTTTTTATAATCAAAAACATGCAAATTAAAGACATCAGATAAAAAAAGAAATACACGAAAATGAGTTCGTAAAATACGATTTTTTATTTTATTTCTTAAATGAGTGTTAAAACTATCATTGCGTCATTGTATTTTGTTATATTTTGTTAGAGACCAGCCACCACTTTATAAATCAATGAGTATTCTTAAAAACAAGCGTTTTTTGCATGTATTTAATGACATTTTATCACGTACATAGTGTAACCCTTATGTGCACATAATATAAAAATACGAGTATGCGAGTGCTTGGGAGATTATAAGTGATAGAGAAGAAGCTGTGTAGTTAAATATGTTTCTAATTATAAATGTTAAAAATATGAATCTAAAATTATTGGTATTAGTAATATTTTAGACCACTCAGAGTGGAATAATCTCAATCAATTAATAAGCAATCTTTCTTATTCCCTTAATTCAATCCAGAAATATATTTAGTTTTATTCTTACTTATTTATGAAAATTTTGAAATATTAATTGTATTAAATATCAAAACAATAATTCAATATTTTAACAGCATTCTGTAAGTCTTTTTAAGTATTTAACATCATTTACACTTGAAAACATCTTCATGTTAAGAACTAATGAAATTTTAAATTAGAACAACAAAGTTAAGCTACCTTTGGACTTCTAGATATAGAGCTGATTTTTTTTATAATACAATCAGCAATTCTAAACTTGAAAATGTTAAATTCAGCTTTATATTTGAAATTTTTTATTATAATAATAATAATTCCCGTTTTAGTATCAAATTTAACACGTGTTAATTTACATGAATTTTATTAAACTGCTAATGCAATTTTTTTTAGTTTTTGCTAGTTCCACTTATATATATTGTATGCAGATATATAGACGTTAAATACATAAAGTAATTTGACTTATTTTTCAATTTAAATATACTTCTGTTATTTATTTTCACAATATTATATATATATATATATATATATATATATATAATATATAATTTAGTGACATTAAAGTCTGGATTTCGAACTTGTTGATAATATTTGTTTTAAAATATATTATTCATTGCCATATAGTGGTTGAATATCTTATAGTTAGCAATAAAAAATTATAAAAATGTGTAATATATTTATGTTTTGAGAATTTTTATTTTTCTAAAAAAATTGTCTCTAAATATTAAAATATTATTTTTTCAAGAACCATGTGGTACTTTTATCTGAAATTATTTCATTACATAATTTTGATTACATTGTTAAAAACTTTAGTTTATCATTGACAACTAGGTGTTAAAATTGAAGGAAAATTAATATTTTGTGTTTTACTAAAAACTAATATAATGGATATTTTATTACTACACAAATGAGCTTTTATTAATATATATTAATAAATGTAATACATTTCATAAATATATAGGTTGTTAAACTCTTTAATTGTTAATTTAATTTTAAATTAAGTTTTATAAAAGTTGGTTTGCTAGGATAATTTTGTTTTTATTAAGAAGTCTTAATTTTCTGCTATACACGTTTTCGATAATAAAGAGCATAAATATATAATATTATTTATTTTGCCTTCATTTTTACATTTTTTTCATTTTTTTTATTGTTTCTTGATTTATTTTAATATTTTTCTGGATAGGCATGGATAGTTTAAAAGATATATTTTCTGTGTCACTTCTGTTGAAATAAATCAATGTTGAATACATTTCTCTCTTGATCGAAAATCAGTCATTAATTTATTGATCATCAATCATTAATTCATCGAAAATCCAATTGTACATACCAATTTTCTAATTGTCCATACAATATTTATTGTATTAAATATGAAATTAATGTAAGATATTTATATAAAGAGAATTATTTTAAATATTATTTATTACTTTTGTATATATATCAGTGCATTTATTAAGTTATTTAAGTAGCAATATTTTTACTGAAAATTTTATTTCTTGAGAATAATTAATTTATATAGCATTCAAATTAAAACAATTTGAATATGTAGTTTCTTTAATACTACTTTACTTATAAAATCGTAATTTTTCTTTCGTGTGTTTTTCTTAAAACTTTTAAGTGATATTTTTTATAAATTAAATATAACTACCATTTATTGACGAAAGTTATTTAATCGGAGTTTATAAATTTTATTTCTGGCGAAAAGTAGCAATCACTTCGATGATATATGGAGATGTAGAATAGTACCATAAATGCTTAGTATTTCAATTGTCTTTCAAAAATGAAATTCCTAAAATTATCTTATTTTATTTAAACATAATTGTTCATCTATTTTAATAATTCTTTCCTATATTTAGCTAAATAATAACCAAATATAACTGTTTCATATATTTTAAATGAAACTTACCAAATCGTTACTTATCAAAATATCGCTATTTATCGATATTTTGATGATAAATGTATCAGTAAAATAAAAAAGTGCAAAATGACAAGAATATTTGAAAACAGAATCGTATTGTGATATATCAGAGATTTGAATTCTGAATAAATAAATATTCAGTATTTTTTTGGTCTGAAGAATAATCATCAAATACTGTAAAAAAAATAAAAAAATATTTATATTACTTTTAATGAAAAGTTTGCTTTTGAGAATTCTTTTAAAACTAAAGTCTTTGTAGAGTAAATCAAAATAAAATGAAATTCAAATCAATGATTTGATAAAATAATATGTACTCATTAAAACCAGTTTTTTCTAAAGAGTTTATTGATTATATATACATTTTAAATATTAATCTTCAGTTAATAGATCCATATATTGAAGTTCCACTTTTTATTCATTATTATTTGCAGCCAGATACTGTAATCCAAACCTAAAATAAATAATAAAATAATTTATCGGGAAACATAAATAGCATTGTTTGACACAAATTGTAAATATACTATTGCATGTATAAATGACAAAAACATTAAGGAATTTTACAAATTAAAAAAGTAACATGAGAGAAATAACATTTACAAATTTATCGTGTTCATATGAGCCAAGGTACAATATATTGTTCCAGAATAATCATGTATAAAATACCCGATAAAATATTTTAAAATCTTTGTTTCTTTCATGGTTGTTATGATTAAATAGAAGTCTATATATTTCGTAATGTGCAAATGTTATTCAAATAATAGAGTCCATAAAGGCCGTATGTTTGATATTTGAGAAGGGGGCCTCTTGCAATAGTCTCTGGAATGAATGTAATGCGACAACAGTGACCTATTATTGTTGTCGCATTAATTCTAGAACTGAATAAATTATAGAGAGCTAATAAAGTCTGACCCTTGGCATCGGATACCTTTATGGGAGAATAGATACTTCATCTGAAAATGAGAACAAATCATATAATTCCCTTTCTGTGAAATATAATGTGAACCTAAGTATACCACAAACTATTTTTTATGATTAGTCGACGTTTAATGAATCATAGAATATGTATAAATTTTATTTATTTATAATTTATTGGCTGTGGACATTTGAAATTATTGATCATAAAGAGCTCATCGTTAGAGCTAATGATGTGTCGATTAGCAACAAGTTGTCTTTTAAGATCAATTTCTTTTAGAAAAATGGAAATGGTTGTTGTGGTCTCTTCAGGTTCTCGAGATTAACGCTTTCTCCAGTTTTGTATGTTGAGAATGGTATTTTATAAACTTGGAGTTATGGTCTTTTTCGCCATGAGATATTAGGCAATTATTCAAACTAAAAATTGTAGAGATCCGTAACAGTAATTATAGCATCACTGTAGCTGTGTAGTTTAACGTCTTATTGTTTTTACAGCTATTTCATCTCACTGTATTTCAGGGTAGATACATAAAAATAAAGTGGGTGTTCGAAATATAGCAACTGATTAGAATATTAAGTCTCATTATCCCCAATTTTTTAAATGTTTTTTTTAACCGTGATCAATCAAGGAGCTCAATAAGTTCGCATGAATTCTTCATTATTATATATACATTATTAAAAATGAAAACCTCGCCAATTTTTTCTTTTCTTCAATGTAAAAATTTGCAATTGCACGATGTTGAATTTCCTTTCTTACATGCTCATACTTAAAATCTTGATTAAAATTCATTCGCTGCTTTGCAGTTTTCAGGATTTTTGAATAAACTTTTTATTTAATTTTTCGATGGATAACAATGTTTTATGCTTTCAATTTTAAGATCATTTTCAGTATTCTTATTTCTTACAAAGTAAAGAGTTTTGGTCATGAATCATTGTGTTTTTAATCTATTAAAAACTAATATTTTATGCTTACTTTTATTAGTAATAGTTTTCCAAACTGGCTAGTTATTAATAATCAGAGCTTAAATCATTGATATATACAGGATGTCACAAAAAGTCATATCCAAACGGCTCGTGTGGTTGTTTCAGGTCATGAGTAAACAGATTTATATAGAAAAAGAGGGTTATAAACGTGATTGTAATCAGGTAGAGGGCATAGACGTTTCAGGGAAAGGATGAATCAGTACAGTAATGTAGAATTTACAGACATTTATTCCGTGAATAGAGCAGTGGAGGGCAATTGACATGCAGCATTACACTTGTATCGAGAATGGTTGATAAGACAATTACATTGCCAATTACAAGTGGCAAAATCGTTCAGAATCATCAACCACGTCGTCCAGCAACGTACGACACAGACAAGGAAAGTAAAAAACGCTGCATTAGACGCATTTAGATGGAATCCAAGTACAAGTATCCACATCATGAAACGTAGCCTAGGTATTGATCGGTAGGCCATTATGCAAATACTGAATTAAAATCACTAACATCCGTACAACATACAACGGGTGCAGGAGCTAAGAGATACGGTTTTCACCACTATCACCTCCACCTACACTGTTTACTTGATTCTGTTCTTGGATTTGAAGTAGCCAGATCGCTGAACTGGCAGATTCGGCCCTGTAGCTTGGCCACCTCGATTACCGGACATAATCCCTCTGGATTTTTACCTTAAGTGTGTGGTGTACAACATATGTGTTCTCTTGGACATGGAATTTGGAGGGTATTGTTGAACCGGAGGTATCTGTCCGGGAAATTCCTGAGCTATTCGAACGAGTTCGCGATTCCCTGCGGGGCCGATGTGAATTGATGCATCGCAGTTGACGGGGTCAGTTTTCGGCACTTATTATGAATTTAATCTGTATTTGGAACTTTTTTGTTGTAAAATAAAAAATTTTTATACTGTTTATTATCTTTTTTTACTCGGTGATCTTGTTGTAATTTCCCTATCACGATCGCTTTTCCGACTTCCTGTTCTTATCTAATTCTGACTCCTCATGAACTCACACAACCATGATGTTGGACACGATGCTTTGTGACAGCCTGTATAAAAGTCTCTCTGAGATTAAGGGGTGATTTCAATCTGCCTCTTATAATGTGTGTGGGTTTAATACTTTCATAAGCTTTAGTTACATTTTGAATAATAATATTGATGTGGGTGTTCTATATTACTTAAATATTCAATGTAAGTTCAAAATTATTTTCACTCGCGACTGTTGGTATAGTTACGTCCAATAATAGGTTGTCATATTTGATTTTTAACTTTATTTATTTTCCTTGTCTTGAAGAGTAATAGTTGAAATGCTTCATCATTTATAATAATTCTCCAATTTGTACATCATTCTTCAATTTTGCAAACAACTAGTTGAGTTTAATCTATGACCATAGTTGAATTCACTATAAAATTTAGAAAAAAGTTATCTAATAGATGTAATGCTTTTTAAATTCTTGTGAGAATTTTGCTTTTAATTGATAATTTCTGATTCTTAGTTGAAAATATTAAATTTATATTATATAAATCTTGATTTTCACCCTCTGAATAACGAAAATACGTAGAAAAACATGTTATGAAACTTTCTGAATTTCCATTATCATGTTTGAGTAAAAATGAGTAAATTCTTAAAGTTTGGAAATGTTGAGCACAAAATAATTTTGAAGTACATTTAAGTAGTGAAGTATATTTAGTTATGTTTAGTTAGATTATAAAACAATAACATAAAATTTTATTAAATACGCTCTTAAATATTTTCTTGATTGCACATTTATTTTAAACGTCACAAACTGTAAACTTAAAAAAAGTTAGATTTATTTGTATTATTCTTTTTCCTTTTTTAAAGCAAAACAATTTTCTTATGAATTTTAGTTTCTCAATGTATTTAAGAGCAAAATGGTTTTAGAATTAAATGAGTAAGTATTTTTATAAAAATGTCATAATGAATCAATTTTTTCTTTTACACTGTCAAGCTTATAAAAATTTATAAAATAAAGCAGTTTTACGTAAATATTTATAAAACAATTTTGATGAAAAATAATTATTAATGTACATGTATTTATATATATGTGCACTCACTATTTTTGGCTTGTTTGTACATGATTAAGCATAAAATGTCGGACCGCTCAGATTTTTAGTGACCGAATTGTAAGAGCTCCTTATGCCTGAAGTATACTCTTATACCTTGTCTAAACTCATGAGAGCATACACACAGTGCGACAAGACGTTCTCGGAAAAGTAAAATAGTAGACAGAAAAAGAAATTCAGTGAAAGAGACAGGCGGATATTGTAGCGGATAACAATGTCAGAAAAGTGTGTAAATGCGCCACAACTGGCCCTATTGATCAATTAGCTCCGAATTCTCCAAAATCAATGGTTACAGTTAGAAGGCACCTTGTTAAACAAAACATTTAAGACAAAGCAACAATTCCGAAGCCCCTTGTCACTGATGTGAATGGCAACAATGGTTTCACACTCACAGAAATTTTAGCTGGACCAAATCCATCTTGTTTCTTGCTTGACGTGGTATTTTCCAGGATGATAATGACAGTGATTTGTCCAAAAGAAAAAATACTGCAAATAAGTTTTTAAGCACAACTGTTTCTTATTATTTCTTTTATCCCTATGATATTGAAATTGCGCATTTTAAATATACGAGAATATCAAGTATATAAAAATGAAAAGAGAAACATTTGAGTGACATAAGCATTCTGCTATTATTTCAGAATAATTTCTCTTCTTAATTATAAAATATTCTATACAGATTTTCCTGTGAAAATTTTTATTATTTGTATATTATATAAATATAAAAACCATTGTTTTTATACTTATTTTCACTATAAAATAAATTCATTTTTGAATGATCATGCATTGTTTTCATTTAACATTCGAAACATTTTATACTACAAGTACATATATTTATAAGTTACTTATATAAATAATATTAAAGTAAAAAAGTTTCATTAATAGAAACTTTTTACTTATTCATACAAAAATAATGTATCATATTTCATGCATTGATAATTGATAAAATTATTATATGTCTGTTACGTGTGATAAAATTGTTATTCAATAAAATATTTATTAAATCATTCTTTTTTAATATGCAAATTCTTATTATTTACATTACGTCAGCTTTGCCAAATAAATGAGATGAATATATGATATATCAAATAATGATATAAATTAGTTAGACACATCATTATTGTAAAAATATTTAAATTGAAAAAAAGATTATTTTTTAAATATAGGATTAGATTTATTTTTATTTTTTTTATTCTGTTAAAAAAAATTAATTTTTAATATCAGTAACGTGATTGTATTGTCAATTAAAACCCATAAAAATATCAGATCTTTTATCATGTATAATCAATTATGAAAGATTAAAATTTTGTATTGAGAAATTTTGTTCTCAAATGATTAAAGAATGAAATCGGATTTTTGAAGTATTCCTGAAATTTAAAGTTTAAAAATAGACAATTTTTTTGTTAGTAATTATTAACAATATTACTTGCGTATAATAATATTAATTACATATAGAAGAAAAATCAAAAAATATTTTATATTATCACATTAACTTATACTTAGTTTAAAAAAAATAATATGCGATACTTATTATGAAAGTGATATTTTTATACTAAATTTTTCTCTGACAAAACTTGATGTTAATATTAATAAATCACTAAATTATAAAAATAAAGTTATAAAATTAATGTTAATAAGGTTAATACATTTTAATACAATATTATTTTCTTATTAATACAAGCAATTAAGAATAATACCCTAATTTTATCCACAGTTTCAATATAGTATGTTCAATATGTAACAGAATAACAGTTCACTTATTTGATACTTGAACCTTACAAACTAACAATTTCCTATGTCAAATTCAATTTTAAAGCTTCATAAACATTAATGTTTGATAATAAAATGGTTGTAAAGACCTGTGGAGAGATTTATACCTTTGTCTGAGTAATTTTAGATTACAAGAGCCTTAGTTAAGAAACATGAATAAATAACAATTTCAGTATCTTTGCTATTCTTAATCAATAAACTGCTATTTAAGAGTCTTTTATATGCAGTTTATGAAAATAAGAAATTCTATGGAGTTCATCCTCAATGTACTGTAAAGAAAAACTAAATTTTATTTCCCATCGTTACGTTTTTATTTGAGAGTAGATTATTTCTTTTAGTATTAGTGATTCTCAAATTTAATTTGAAACTGTAAATTCCAATAGCATGCATATCTTCACTAGTAGTTGTTTTTCACTGAACAATGCTTGTAAAAGTTCCTAAATGAACAATTTGGTTCCAGTTATACCAATTTTTAGTATACAAAAGCCTCATCACACAAACTTAAAACAGGAGGTCATGTAAAGCAGACAATATATAATTATGGTTTATGTGAGTGGTGTTTTGGTCACCAGAAATATGTGATGAAATTTTAAAAAAGAAATTTCATAGAAATTTTAGTGATTCCTTAAAAATTTTAATAGAGACAAACAGTAGATCAACAGACAGTATATTTTGTTAATTTTGCATTTGTGTCAACGCATGAATTACAACAATTTTTACTATAAACTTTCAAATCACTCCAGGAAAAACTATTTACTCCTTTATGATTACTAAATTAAAAGGACGTTATTTGATTCAATTGAAGATTTGTATCACTATTCACAGATTATATTCCTTTAAGCTATTAAACAATATTATTATTTATATTTAATATATAAAATCTTTCATTAATAGTTCATATTTTTCAATGAAGTTTTCGAACTGCTTATTGAGTTCTTGACTGTAACTAGAGATACAATCACAAAAAGCATTAAGAGCTTTTGTTATGTATGGTTTAATCAGTAATTGTGATTATTTTGAAGATTTCGATTCTGTTTAATTGTAAAATAAATATGAAAAACAGCCGCTTCTTTCGCTTATATCATGTATAAAAGACTGATAAAATTTCTTGGAATTAGTAAGAACAAACTTTTTTGTATAAGAATTTACTTAAAAATGTTTCAATAGGAAAATTATCATTGATAATATTTCCAACATAAATTTAGTTTCTTAACATTTAGCTCAAGTTACAGTTTGAGATTAAGATGATATATTTCTAATTACCATTAGATTCTACATTTATAATTATTGACAAATAAATTTAGAGTTTAAGATTTAAACCTAAAATTTCCTTAAGTAGTCGCGAAAATGTTTTCCTATAAAAATAGTATCAACATTGGTTTATTTTTTTTATTATAGCCAACTAAAACATTTATTTATCGATTAGGACAGTAACTCGTTTTGTGTTCGTAATAAAAAGTAACCAAAGCTGAAGAAAATAAGACAGTTTAAGATGGATCTATTTTTGTTTTTATTTGTAATTCATCATTTGCAAACAATAAATGTAAAGCAAGTTTTTTTAATGAAATAGAACAGTAAAATTCCTACAAATTGAAGTTATTATGAATAGTAGCAATCATAATTCTTTGTCAGACCTGTGTTTTAGAAAAAATTGATTGATTAAAATAATTAGGGGGTTGAATCTTTCGCAACACAATTGTAAGCCATTATACTTCTGTTTTCCTTCAAAAATACGATAGCAATAAAAATATAACAGCTATATATGTACAAAAATAATAATAAAAGAGTTATATATACCAGAAATGAGTTATTTTCTTGTTATTTATTTTCCAAGAAGACCTCCAAGTAGGTTACTCAGGTGAATACCACCTACCAAAGAATTATGATTTGCATTATTCCTTCCAAGTAATTTCTTAGTCTCCTTTTTGGGAATTGTTTTAAATTTGGATTTAAGTCCGGTTTCATAGTTCAAAAGATAAGCAGGTTGATAACTTGGCTGATATAGAGGATAGTTTATATTTGGTGA
This sequence comes from Latrodectus geometricus, assembly GCA_026290005.1. Classification (NCBI taxonomy): domain Eukaryota; kingdom Metazoa; phylum Arthropoda; class Arachnida; order Araneae; family Theridiidae; genus Latrodectus; species Latrodectus geometricus. Next base: position 16,481 of record JAPDSC010113077.1, read on the forward strand.
AATATACCTCTGTTCTACAGGAAATGTAAGTCTCCTGTAGACACCAATTTTGGAAGTTCCTGAAAATGAGATAATTAAAATTAAATATTTATCAATTCAACAGATATAATTCTGAATTGAAATCATAAGAAAGAAAATATGATGTATGAATAATAATAGTATTGTCTTCATTTGCAAAATAAAATTTAATTTGATAATTTTTATTTAAAGTTAGTAAGCAAGCTGTGTTAACATTCAGCTCCCAATAATCAGTCCAAAAACCTAAAACAGTTGCAAGGCTATTGACAAACTTATCGCATAATATTATGCAATTATCTTTATAGACTATTATAAATGTAAGGAATAAAGTCATAAAAACTTCTTCAATTTGAGAAACATTCTGGTACAAAATAGAAATGCAAAGTTTTTTTTTCTCCTGTTATCGGTAGAATAAATATTTTAGGATTTTATTCTCAGAAAAGAATTTTGTTTCAAACCTGTAGTACATCAAAATTGCAAGCTTTTCATTAATTAATATTTGACGATAGCTAAGTATTTACTAAATTATATTTAGATCATCAAACTATTAACGTTATCTTCTGTTTGATATTGCTCAAATTACCAATCAAAAAGAAAACATTTCATGTAGTAATACATTGAAGGAATATTGATTTACCTATCCAAATCGGATAATGTAAGATTCATTATGTAATTTATTTGTAAATAATAGTTTTGGTACTGCTTTTAATACCGCTTTAAAATTTTTAACGCAGTTATATAGTTTTTTTAAAAAATATATTTCACAGTAATATAGAGTTTATTTTGTTCACTTCCATCACGTTAAATAAAAATATTCTAATATTTTACTATATATATAATATTCTAATATTTTTCTTACATAATAAAATTGTGAAATACTGATATTTTCTTTGAAGGAACATTATTTTTGAAAAAACAATAAACTACGATTGTTATTCTATCAAATATAAAATATTAATTTATATACATTTAATTGGAATGTATATGGCTCTGTTGTTATTAATCATAAAATGTATTATTAAAACTTTTTTTTGGGGAGAATTAAATTATTCTTTGCCAATGACGTAATGCAAGTTTAAATTTGTAAATTATTTATGCCATTTTCTTCTAATTTGTAATAATATGTTTTTATTTGTATATCTTATTTATTAATAACATTTTCTTATTTGTACATAATTTGTGCTTCTTTGATAATTTGTATACGGTAGGCTATTTAACACACGCAAATAGTTGTATGAAGCATGTATAACAAAGCTATTTTGCATTTTGAACTTAGCACTGAAATTATGACTCCTGTAAAAATCAAAATCTGTATTATTTGTGTTTAAATAATCTTTATAACTAGTAAATGTCATTGATTTTAAGTTACAAATTCACATATGTTATAGATAAGTGTGTCGATTTCTGATTCTTGAAATCCAATAATGGTCTAAGAGAAATTATCACTTTATTGTTCCAATTTGTGTTAATAAAATTGCTACTCATATAAATATGGAATGACGAGGTTTAATCCATTGTGACTAGTATTATAACACATTCAATGAATTCATAAGATGGTGGTGCATAAATGCTACCATTATTCATAAAATGAATTTACAAAATATTAACTTCATTTCAATAATAAACTTTGTCATTTATTTCTTAATTTGAAATAACTAAGATGTGCTACTTTTGTTATTTTCAAAGAATTGAAAAAAACAAGAATTTCGTTTGTCAGTATAACATTGCTTTTTTTTTATGAGAAAAATGCTTTTCAACCAAAAGAATAATTTAAGACGTTATTTGATTATACTTTTTCTAAAGAAGTAATATGTTGATTTTTTATACTCAGTCTTACGAATGCAGATGATGTTGAACACTTTGGCTGTCCCAATTATGCCGCTATTTCAGAAAGCATAAAAAGCTCGAAAAAGGGTAGTCGTTACGATTGATTGTAAATTGAATTTGCTTGAAATAGCTTTCCCCTTAAAAAAATCAAAGGGCAATGTGCACACTTTTACGTAAACATTTCCCCATGACTATCCTTGAGGAAATTCTATTTAAAAGAAGTACATTGTTTGCTCTCAGTTGACAAAAATTTGAACTGTTGATTCAGAAGCGTTTCAAAACCATTTTGAGATCTGTTTCAATGCATTTAAAACAATTTTTTCATGCGGTATTGGGAATTGGGTCCATGAATTTTGTCCACAGTCATATTGGTATTCAGATGAGTGTAAAATAACCGGCAAAAGTCCCGTAAAGTGCCAAAAACGCTAATCTTTACAGGCAATGTTTTGGGCTATGTCATGTCATTTTACTCAAGATTATCACAATGAGAAAATGATACAATAATAACTATGGCGTTATTTGTGTCCTTGAAAAAAATTGCTGGTAGAAGATTTTAAATAAAGAAGAAAAAAGTGTTCCGTTACTAATGCATTGCTCCAATTTAAAAGTCTATCGGAACAAAAACAAAACTGCACGAATCGTACTGGAAGTGCTATCACACTCCTCGTATTCTCCGAATTTAGCTCCAAGTTACTACAACCTATTTATAGACTTAAAAAATAATGCTACAGAGAAAAAGATTTGGCTCTTATGAAGAAGAAATTGCCAAAAGTAAACCCTAATTTTTAATACCAAAAATAAATCATTTCATAAAAATTAATCAAAATGTTAACGAAGCATTGGAATGAATAGATCGCTTTTTAGGAAAACAATTGATAACTAAAGCAGAATTTTGCAAAATTTATTAAGTATAATCTAAACTTTATTGTTTTTATTTTGTTTTGTAATCTAAACGTTTATGAAGTATAATAAATAAGATCTTTTATAAATAGTTTTAAATAA
>JAPDSC010113081.1:0-21771 GCA_026290005.1 Latrodectus geometricus
ATAGTTTTATATTGATTGACAAAATATTTTAAAGTAATTTAAAAAAAATGTGATGTAATTCTAAATGTGAAGACACAGCGTTTTATTTGTAAGAATGAAAAAAAAACAACTAATAAATGAATAAAAATTGGGGAGATAAAATTTTATAATTACTTTTACTTCAAATCCGTAATAAAATTAATGAATTCAAACTATTTTCCAGAGAATATTCCAGTTTCTCTGCAATATATTATTCTCCGTTGCAATTTTTTATTTGTACTTAATGCCCAACTGCATTAAAATACTTTTTTTTCCCAAGAATCTTATGTGAGGTGTAATTGCAATTTATTTTCTAAAAGGAAACACTTCTTAGAAATTTTAATTTATATATTTCATGATACGTATGAAAGCATGGTATTTTTTCGGATGCAATCCTTTAATCGCCAAGTAACATTATAAATTAGAAGAAAGTTGGAATTTTCTTTAAGGAGTTCCGACATTTTTCATAGAAATTTTCTGTTTGCTTTCAGTTTTTACTTTTTTAAGCAAGTATTTATCTTTTCCTTTTTCTTCTAACTACCACTTTTCTGTGGTTTATAACATTTTCCTTGTTATTAAGGAAACTGAAGTCAGTAAAAAATATTTCTTGCCGGAGTTGTTGTCTCGCTTGGTTTTAATGCAATTTTCGCGTGATTAAAAGTGTCTACAATTTATCATTATGTTTTTTACTCCCATATTTTTACACAATTTATTTCTCTTTAGTGCATAGAAAAACTCGCATTATACTTTATGCTAATATATTCTATGAACATTATTGGTATTTTATATATATTTTCTCGATATCTGCTATAATTGAATGCTTTTATTATTTTACATTATTATGGAGAACGAGAGATTTTAAAATATTTCTTTTACTTTCGTATTCAATTATCAATAAATTAAACACATATGTAAAGTCAAAACATGCCAAAACTTTCTTTCATTGAATATTATTTTAAAAATTATATATAATTTAGAATTGAAAAAATACATATTTACTTTAAATGAATTATGATTTGGAATATAACTTGTCAGATTTATATCTTGACTTTTTATGATTCCAAAATATGTAATTCGGAAATTCCACATTTATGAATTAAATCAAGAAAATATTGAAGTTTTCAAGTTAGAAGTAAACGAAAATTTTTATACCGGAGCGATATTCAATCAATTGAATTTTTACTTTGAGAAAGATATTTGTATATCTTGGAAAATGCTTAATAATTGTAATACTTAATATAAACTTTTATTCATTACTACATTTAAAATAGGTAAAATATCTTTGCATAGATTAGAGTAAATTTTTTCAAATAAACCATGACCTGAAATAAATGTAAAATTAATATTATACAATTTGAAGGATATTGGTAACATATTGATAATAAAACATAAAAAGATATGTATGTAAGTAAACAAAATAATAATAAGTCTGGTGGTGAATTACTTGCATGTATCATTAAATGAAAGGAATTTAATAAAAAATATATAAAATTAATGTAATTGTATCTGCCTACAGATCGGCAATCTTTTTCTTTAAGCATGCAAACATAGGAATGAGAAAAAATATATGTTTACATTCCTAGCCTATTTTACCAAAAACATGACAATAAAATATTTTCAAATTTTGAATTGAAAAAATTGGAATATTCTTTATGGATATAATTTTCTATGTCATTAAATTTAAATTTTAAAATAAGATAGTCAAATAAAAGACAAATTGAAAATCGTGTTTAAAATTAAATTGAAATAAGCGATACATTTCAGTTGCTTTTAAATCATTTGGAAAATATTTTCACTGAAACTTTACATTACGGTTTAGTTAACTATGAATAGAGATGAGTTTAGTTAGTAAAATAAAACATGAATGTGAATGTGAAATAAATCATAAAGGGCATGAGATAAATGTGATGTGAAAATAAAATACGAAGATATAAGGTACAATTAATAAAAAATAATTTCAACCATACTTTATTTTATAATTCAACATTTAACATTGTGAATTCTTTCCATTTTAAAGAAATATAATATAGTAATCCACATACATCAGAAAATAGTTTTATTGTTTTTCAATAATAAAATATGTTTAATATTTCATTATAGTTAATTTTAATCATAAATTCTTTTTTTAAACTGCATCAGATAACAGCAATTAATTTTTAAATTTAATAAAGAATTCATGTAAACATTAACATAATTCATCATTTAATCCATGTAATATTATAGCAACAATTTATTTTAAAACTTAAATTACACTTTGTTCAAAAAATTAGAATTTTCTTTATCTAGATGCAAGTTTACTTTATGAAATATATTTTAATTTATTCTTTTTCAATCGGTAATTACATGACGCGGTTTGAAAGTTACATCGAAATAAAAAATGGTTAAAATATGTTGTGTAATCTTTTTCAAAATGAACCATTATTTACCTTGTGTTATTTTTTTACTTCAATTTATCATTTTTCCCTCTAAAAGTTATTTTTAGCAATTTACAAAATATTTCTCGTTTATGATTAAATTTAACATATTAAAAATTAAATTTTAGCCTTAAAATGCTTTTTATTTTAACTTGGAAATTTTTTTTGTTCAAAATAAATGGTATAAAATTTCACTATAATTAGTAAAACTTCATATCATTTTACTTTTTCACAATATAATTTCTCTCAGTAAGCAAGTTTTTTAGAAAATAATGTCTCCCTAAGTATTATGTAATATATAAATATGTGCTCATATACATATATAACCTACATTAGGGGTAATTTAAAAAGATATAAGTTTTTCTGAAAATTTTAGTTTCATGAATAAGCTCTTGGACTAAAACAGAAAAAAATTCTTTTAATATTTAAACATTAATATTATTCAATCCTACATTTTTTTAAAAATAATTATTTGTAATGAAAGTGGAATTGCTTTTCATAAGAAGCACAATTAATTTTAATAACAATTTTATAGATGAAAATTTTTAAATTTATCATATACATAATTTGAAATATTTTGTACACTAAACAAAAGATTTTTGTCAACACTAAAAATAAGCAAAATTTTTCCATCTTGGTATCCAAAGAAGGTAAAAATTATCAGATGTATTATATTTCTTTGATAAGATTTCTTATTTGATCATAAAATAGAATTAAGAATTTGAAGACTCAAAGTAGGTCTAAATTGCAATTTCTAAATTTTATTTGTTTAAATTATATTTAACCCTAATAGTGAGGTATTTTACATAAACTTATTTTTGTATATCTTTGACTTATGATCTACTTGTTTCTAGTTTTATGAATAAAAGAAAGCAGGTTGGAAGATAATCATAAATGAATTTTTGATTAATGAAGTTCATTTCCTCACAATAGAATTTCTTCAATGGTTTCTTAACATAATTTTAAAATATTTTGAATAGCATGGCAATTTAATAAAATAAATATTTTTTAAAGGATTTGGTTGTAATTTAAGTGAAGATCATGTATTGAACTCCGATCTTTGCAAATAAAAATTTTTTCTATCTCTAATCAATTTATTTCTCTTACATTGTTTTTTATATTTACTGAAGAGGTTTGAAAAAAGATAAGGAAGTGAAAAAAGAGCATGACGTGAAAATGTTCATTGAAATACATCTAAGAAAAATATTGAGCTATAAAGAAAATATATGGTTAAAAATATACAACAAAAAATATTTTACGAAATTTTAGTGAACATTCCTTTTAAAAATTTCACTAAATGAAAACGTTCTTTATAGGTATTCAATATTTTATATCATAGATAATAGCTGAATAGTATTTGCAGCATAAAGGTGACATTTCATACAGATGTCGTCATTATTAGATAAGATATCGTATTAAAAACTTTTTTATAAATTCTATTTTTTTAAGTTTAGGAAATATTAATAATTAGAATTTTCAAAATTAAATTATTTCATTAAGTATTAAAAAATGTAAATCACTAATTTTATAACATTAATTATTTTCTTATAATTAAAAATATAATAACTGTGAAGTCCTAAACTATAACTTATTAACATGGAATAAAAAAAATTAATTTATATTATTGTCTCGATTTTACTACAAAATTCTAACGTGAGCATGAAGTTAAAAAAAATTAAATTTAACATATTGTCATGAAATCACTGAAACATAAATTTCTAACATTAAAATTGAATAAAAAAAATTTAATTTAATTTATACTATTGTCATTAAATTACAAAATTCTAATATAGAAACGTTAACATAGAATAAAAAATTCAAATTAAATTTTTACTGTTATCAGGAAGTTAATACAAAATTCAGCTACAAGCTTTAGAAATTAAATAAATAATGAAGTGAATAAGTTTTATATTTAAATATATTCAGGAAATGTATTTAGTTTTGAACACTATACAAAGGAAATTTTGTTAATGATTTTAAATAATGTTACAAAAATGATATTTGTACTTCTTTAGAAAAAGTTAATTGAATTTTGTCTATAAAATTTACAACTATTGCAATTAACTATAAGTTGTAATTCATGGTTTAATATAAAATTAATTGAAATTATAAAAAAAATAAATTCACTTTTAAACAGTGAAAATTTTGAGTATTAGTGCATTTAAAACTACAACAGGTGGTAACTTACATAAAATCTAAGGAAAGATTATTAAAAAAAAAAAAAAAAAAAAATCTGGCGTAACTAACATAAATGCGAAACAAGAATTTTTGATCTAAACTACTTGTTCGGAAAACAATTCAAAATTCTTAGAATAATTTACTTCACTTCGGATGTATTAAAAATAAATTTATACCAGAATAAAAATCAATATTGGTATACTAATTATAAATCTAACTTTGAAAAAATTTTACCTATAATATGTTTATGGTATTTATACCTGGCTAAATTTTGCAAGATAAATAACCAGATTACATACATAAGAAACATCCAAACACGTCTATTTTTAATCTACATGCATCCATGAGTTAAGATCCATAAGGTGGCATCTAATAGACATCTATTAGGCTTCCATACTCGCCGACCAGCCAACATCCACTGAACAACCTTTCATGGATGTCTAATAGACGTCTATTTATAATCCATGATGTCTACTGAATATAATGGATTTTTTATAGATGTCCATTTGAGGTACATGGTTGTGTGGGTATTAACATTCCTCTTTAACATCTGTTCAATAGGTAAACATCAATAGTTAATATCAGGTAATATGTTCAATAATATTTTAAAAAACCTGTGCAGAAATGTAAAGTACATGTTTTTTTAAAAATCTATTTCAGTTTTACAATTTTATTTTAGTTGTTGTTTTTTTTTCTTTTAGATATTAATCCTTACATTATTTTTTAAATTCAATAAAAAATTTAGTAAAAATATAAAGTTTTGTCTACAAAAACTTTACAAATTGCGTTTTTAAACGTTACCTTGCAACAATATTCAAATAACCATTCTATTACTGACCATTTTTCATATCATAAAATTTTAGTTTTTTCACTACATTTCAAATTATTACTCAAAACAATTATTTTGTAATATTTATTATTCAAAATTGTGTTATAAATTTCTTTTATAAAACTTTAATTTAATATATTTGAAATTAATTGTGATGAAATTTTGCATTAATGTATCAATAGTTAATGATTCCTAAAAAACAATCTGATTTGATATTAAGTTTCTAAAATAGCATTTGTTTCAAATTCATTTCCTTAAAAATATCCCAAACTAATTATGAAAAAAGTTATCAGTTTGACCAGCATGCAAAAACTTATTTGTAATTTATGCTCTTAGTTTTTTCTTCATTTCCTGAAAACGAACAGAAACAATTTATTTTCTAAAAGAGAACATTTCTTATTCGGAGATGCTAATTAACGTACTTCACACTGTATGTATACAACTGTCTTTTATTTTCTCAAAAACTAGCTTTTAATAATTAGATATACATCATGAATTAGAGAAAATAGAGATTTTTCTTTCAATAATTCTTCTGTGTTCGACAAAAGAAGAACATTTGTTTTTCCTCTTTTCTTTTGAACGAGTACTTATTTCTCTCCTTTCTTAGAAAACCACCTTTTTTTTCCAACGACAAACATTATTTTTCGAATTCTTAACGAAACTCTGTTAAAAAAACTTGTGTTTTTTCCTGGGCGGATATTTATTTAGTTTTAATGCCATGTTCGCGTGATTTTAAGCGGTGACAGCTGAAAGTTGAATTTATTTCTCTGTAATTCCGTTGACTTCTAAACAAATATATACTTTTTCGTTTATATATCATGATGAAAGTTATAAAAAGTTAAATATAAAAATCTAAATGATGTTTTAAAAGTAGTGACTTTGCTTTTATTTTAATTTGGTTATTTTAATAATTATATGTATTTTAATGCTACTTTTAATTCTGACTAACTCAATTTAGGAATTAATCTGACTTGTGAAAGGCTTAGGTCTTTTAAATTTTAAGTTATACCAGAAAACTCTTTAGAGAAGAAACTATAAATTTGATTTTAACTAGTGATGAACACATTGGAGTATTATTATTTATGTATTCCAGTCAAAGTGGATGCTTGAAAGTATTCTTAACATATACATTTCCATCTTCCTATGAAAATTTTGGCAACTGACACATGATGTGATAAAACATATCAAAATCGACATTATTTGTAACTCTTTATATATTGATAGTAAATGGTATTAAAAATAAACATATAACAATATTAAGTGTGTCAGTTTCTTAAAACTATTTATATTATTAGAATAATTTATTTTACTTTGATTCTTTAATAATATAATTATATATGGTATACTTATGAATAGGAATTTGAATAATTTGCTATACATAAATTTCCTATTTATTTTATTATGTTTAAACTATAAATGTTTTGTGAATTATTGCTAAGCATTGCGTACGTAAATGCTGAAATTATCACTTTATTTTCGAGTTTTAAAAAATATTAAATTAGAAGGGTTTAAAAATGTATATATTTTTATTCTCAAATATGTTTAGTTTTTTAAAATAAATAACACGTATATATTTAAAATATTTTATGGAATTAATAAAAAAATAGTTTAAAAAATGCAATGTTTAAAATAAGAAATAATAAATTTTAAATTAAAATGAATATCATGTTAGTGTACATAAAAAAAAACACAGCAATAATTCACAAAATTTAAGAAATAATTAATAAATAGTAATTAAGAAAAATTAAACATATTAAATTTTTCATAAAATATTCTTAAATGAAAAATATCCGTTTCTATATGCATTTTTCATTAGCGTTTATTTCCACTTAGTTTGGAGCTTTGTGAATAAAAGGCGGATCTGTTTCATTAATCTCCTTTAGGAATATGAAAGTAGCCCCTCGATGATAATTAATGACTGAATTTAGCACACTAGATGGATTAGTTTTGACAAAACTGCTGTAAGCAATACGATTTTCCAACATGAATAATAATATTTACAGAACAGTAATATCTGTTAATGAGAATTATTATTTGAATAACAATAGAATGTATATATGTATATTCTGTGATCAATTCTCCCAATAGATATATAATCTATTGCGAGGACTGATTGCAGAATTCGGTAATGAGTCTACAGAGATGATTTCCAAATATTTTTCTAGTAATTTAACTTTATTTGTTCATTACAAAAGTGCATTGAGATTCATATATTCATGTAATCATTATTTATGCACTGTAAGATGCATCATTTTGTTCATTAATCATATATGAAACATATAGCTTGTAAAAGTGCAAATGCCCAAAATCACATAAAAGATTTGAAAAGGAAACTATTGTAATTATTATTAATTAATGATTTTATGCAAAAATTAGATTTTTTGCATAAAATTATTTAGAATTTAATATCAGTGGATCGGTTTTTAGATTACAAATCTACAGAGGAATTCAAACTACTCTATAATATTTTATTCCTAGATTTACATTAAAATACAGAAAAAAATGCAAAATGTATAAAAAATTAAGTTTTTGCTTGAAAATTATGCTTTGTATTTAATATTTTTTTTTATCAAATTACATTGGGCTGCTTTCTATTTCGTTTTATATGAAAATGAAAACGTATAGCTAATAAACATTTTATTGAATTGTATATTGTCAATTCTATTTTAATATCTTTTACCATGTTTCTGGACGTGGCATGATTTCATATTCATAAAATGATTGGCTTTCACTATCAAAAAACTGATTCTGGTGGAACGAATGAAATGACTTTCCGAACAGCCCAATAGTATGATTGATATAGAATTAATGAGGGTTAATAATGTTTCTAATCACGGATGATTTATAAGCAAAGTTCTAAGTGCTCAATAATGCTTAATTTTGTGAAACAATTTTACACATGAATCATTAAGTAATTTCAAAAACTAATGTCATCTCAAAACATTTAAAATGTAAGATTTTGTCTCCTGTATTAGTAAGGATTAAAAATAAACATTTAATTGAAGATAAATTAGGGAATGTAATAAAAAAAATTTTGCAAATCAGCATACTGGACGATGGAAAATGGAGTTAAACTTTCATTTCAAATATTACACAATTCTCAATCCTTTATTCATTAATGCAAAGAACTAGGTATTGTAGAAATGATTTATTGTATCATATTTTATTTCTCATCATAGTAAATATTTCTTATATATAAACATGAATAAACTTCTAGCAACATAAAGTTTCTAAAGTGACATAAAATTTTGTTAAATCATATATAATTTAAATATATATATTATTTAAATATATAATTTAAATATATATATTATTTAAATATAAATATATATATAATTTAAATATATATATATTATAAATGAAGTTGTTCACCATATAAAAAATTATTCTAATACTAATATATATTTTTTTAATTAGAAATAGATCTTAATTTAAACAAAATATAGAAGATTAAAAGTGGTGCTGCCATCTATTAGCCAAAGTTGTACTTTCACCCTCGAAGTGGAATGCTCTGTTCAAAAACGGAAAACAGTCTTTCTGACTTTATTCGCCTAGTCCCTGACGGGGGGGTTTGGCTTCGCCAAGTGTCATAAGTAACAACAACAAGCATACTAAGTCAGGTATCGCTAAATCTTTATTTTACTAATAATATTCATTACTACAGGCTTAATATTACTTTTAAGAATAGAAATGTCGCTAGGAAAATAGAATAAATGTATATCTCCTGATTTTTTATGTATTTAGTTATTTCAAATATTTATTCAAACATAATTTTTTTTAGAAATAACCTAACACGTCAATAATACTTATATTGTTTAAATTTAACTAAACTATTTCAAAGGAAACAAAGTATAAGGTATAGAAATATTATTTCAAAACTAAATATGTTCAAAATGAAATTTGTTGAAATTAATGCATCAAATCAATTCATGAATCTGAAATGAATATTTAATAAGAAGAAGTAATTTGCAAGTAAAAATAATTATATATTAACTAACTAAAAGAATTGAAGTTGTTGTATTTATAGGTTTTGGATGACTTAAACTCAACTACCAATCAGAAGGAAGCATTACACGTGGTTGGTACAAAATTACAAACATCTTAGAAGATCTAACTTCCTTGACAAAAAGAAACACACTTTTTGTTTCTTGCGATTACTTATTTATATATAACAAATGAAGCAAGGATTGAAAACATGGAAGTTATTTTTATTTTAAAGAATTCCCAATAAAATTAGTACACCAATAAAATCTCAACATTCGAAAATACCACGTAATTTTAAATATATGAAAATAGGAATATAAAACAGTTTCTTATATTAAACAAGTTTTATTTCATTATTTTCAGTATTTGATTTCAAATTGGGGTGTAGGTTAACATATATACTTAAATTATAAACTCATATTGAAAATTGAACAAAAAAATAAATGGTTAACTCAAGCAACAGCTTTTTTTAAAAATTTACCTTCTCAGCGATTTTAGTTGTATTTTTTTTATATTAGTTAAAAAAGTGAAATTCTTGTTTTACATATTTTATTTTTCAAAATTCTGTATTAACCATTAATGGACTACAGTAATCACGTGTCACGATTTTGCATGTTTGTTATAGCAGATGCAAGATAAATATTCTGAACTTTCTCCTTTGAGAAGTATTAAAATGACCTATATTCTATGGAAATTTATTAATCTTATTATCATTCATTCTTATTATCATGCATTATTTGTTATTTTAACTTCGTTAAAATAACAAATAATGCATGATGTTTCGAATCATGGTTCTGGGCAATTAAATTCAAAAAAAATTCTGTTTCTAGATAGTTATCAATTTTTAGAATAGTTAAGAAAGGTGTACCTTTAAATAGTAAATAACAACTATAATTTTAGAATCCAGATTGTTAACTTGTCACCTGTGTGCTGGTGATTTTAACTCCTATTAAATAATACTTTAAAATTAAGGCAAAAAAATGCAGAAAAAAAAAGATTTATGTGTCAAGAATGTTATATGAAATTTTATTCCCAAATCAAAATAGTTAAAAGATATGTATTTATATTTTATTGATTCATTGGTTATAAATACTGTGAATGTATGCTAAAAAAGTTCCTAGTTTATTTAATAATATATTAATAGGATATAACCATAGAAATTTTGAAAACAAAAATATGTATAAAAAATTTCAATACCTAATGTTTCGACGCCGCAGGCTACACGCGTTGCGAGTGAAAGGCTGCAGATGTCCTCTGCGAATTTCTAATGTTTGAAGAATTTATTTCTATGATTAAAAAAATTGCAGATAAACATCTGCAATTCTTTTTAATCATTGAATTTAATTCATAATTGAACATGGAAATGTTATTAAAAATGTCAGCCTAAGCGATTCTCTTTGTTTTTCAAAATAATTTCCATGTGTTGTAAATATTAGCTTTGACGGGAATATTTATTAAACGAACCTACATCTGAATGAAATATATTCAGTAAAATGAATAGAATATGCCATTTAGTGAGGAAATAATTTGTAGAATAGCACGATACGTGCATTAAATATATTTATTATCTTCTGTATAAATAATATTCTCATGTTTACAAGAATAGGTTGAATATAAAAGATTCATGAGAGCCAATTGCTCCAAACGTATGCAAATTCCATATTTCTAGTAATATATTGTAGTAAATTAAATAATTTATTAGGACTTTAAATACAGAATAGTTTCAATGGCTTTTTTAGTTGTATTGGTTTGCTTAAAATGTAAACATTTAATATAATGTACGTCTTCTTATAAATATTAACTGGAAAGGAACGAATATTTTAGCACAAGAAAAAAAAAGGAAAAAGTGTGTGTAAACATTAACTTAAAGACATTAAGAAACTTTTTAAATTTTAGTAATAATTTATTTAAGATTATAACTAATTCTAATATTGCCCTATACAGCTAATTTACTGCTTTTGAATTCTTTTCATTAAAATATTTAATTTGAAGTAATTATTTAAATTTATTTTTAGTAAAGTTATTCACTTTAAAAGAAATTGTAAAACTTATATTTTTTGTCTTTTTAAGTTTGTATGTTTTTCTAAGAATGTACTTTAGAAAATTTTAGATTCATACAATTTTAAAAATATCTATTAACAAATTTGATATTTAACAAAACAAAACATTTTAAAAATGCTTAATTTGAAACCTAATTTTGAAAAATATAATTGTACACTAGAGCATTTTCAAATCAACTACATATTATATTTTTTGTGAATGTTTCGATCTGTGTCATTAAAAAAATATTTGAATTAAAAGTTTTAAATAAAATTTTAAAAGAAAGAATTGATTAAGGCGCTATAAATTCAGTATTCTCCTGTATGTATATATACATAAACATAACCCTTTTCTCGAATTCTAGCATCTGTTGTTATTTTAGTGTGATGAGACAAAAATCCATAAAATGTTCTGATCAATACATTTTTCACCTAAGTATTTATATATCTCTCCATTATTTCTAAAGAAAGAAACCATTATATATATATATATATATATATATTTCCAAGGCAATAATTTAAATGGAAATGGGAAATCCGATTCTTATCGGAATATAAGATTTTTCAATAAACATTTTTCTTTGTTATAAATAATAATCATTTTTAGAGAGCTATTTTATCCATTTGCTTTTCAATTCATTTTATTTATATTTGAATAGGAAATAATTATACACGAAGTATATTCTATGATAAATATAAAATGATGCATTGTTAATATTTCTCCATAGTAATACCAATAATATAGCACAGGATTTTAATAAGTATTTTAATTATATTTATTAATTTATTATTAATTACTATAATAAGTAATTAAATATTCATTTAAATATTAATAATTTAATTATTATTAAACAGTAAAACATAATCCTAAGGTTTTAATTCATAAAAATAAAGGATAAAGATAGATTTGTGTAAGTAGATATTCTTTTTCAGAATGTCTCAGGGGTGTAATAAAAACTATATTTGTGATAGCTGATTTAATACTTCTTGCAAAAATCTAGAATAATGATGCCATTAAGGGCAAAGTGACTATCTGAAAAATAATTTTAATCATCCACTTATTCGATATATCTCATTTAAAAATAACCAAAGAATAGTAATATATTAAGAGCAATATTATTCACAAATTAAAATTATTGGTTTTTGTATTTATATTACGTTTACCATTTGATGATTTTCTTCAATATTCAGAGATATGTATTCAAGCATTTTTATTCAGTTTTGTAAGTATTTATACTTTATTTTATACTCAAAACATGTTTTTAAATGCACATTTGCAGTTAAAATAGTGTTATAAAAACACTTGTGCTTTATTGTTTTCAAAGAATGTTTACATATTTCTTTGGAGCTATAATAGTTGTTTATTTACAATTTAAAGTGATTAAAAATTAATAAATTCTTACATTTAAAAAATTTACTGCTGTTCAAAATTATTTCTTTATTCACATTTTCAAAATAAAATGCACTCGTCATTTATAAAATGAGCAAAATATTTTCTTAAAATGTTTTCCACCTAACTGTGCTAAATTTTTGAGAACTATGTACAAAGAATTACACTGTTCAAATTAACACTTGAAATAATTATTATTTCTTGCAATTACTTATAATATAAATTTCAGTTACATCTAATATATATTATTAAATAGTTTTCTCCTTAATTAAATTGCGTATGAATCTGATTCTCGTCGAACAGCAAATTTCTACGCTTCAAATATTCACAATTACTTTAAAAAATGGATTCCACTTGATTGTATATAGCGCAAAAAAAAGAAAGAAAAAGAAAAAAAAACTTTAACATAGTGTGCGTGATTGCAGTAACACATTTCCGTAATTAGTTAAAAAAAATAGTAAAAAAGTACATATACATATAAAGTATCGGATTAAAGGAATTTTTATTCGGTTGACGACGTAATGAAATATCATGAAATATGAATGAACTGAATTACAATAATGTCTTCATCTAACTAACTATTTTATATATTCTATAAATCTTTCATATTTTAGTTCACGGAAAGAGATGTAATGAAGACAATGATATGAAAAACTGTTGTAAAAATAACTCAGTGAGGTGAAACTTCAGATTTTTTTTATTTCAAGCTCTGAAAGCAGATAAATAAATGATATCGCATCGCACCTTAATAGGAATTATAATCATACGGTATTTAAGTGATAAATAAATTTAGGAATTTGTGTCTATTACTTTTAAATATACAATGGACTGAATGTTTTTATTTTAAAGCTTTAATCATTTTTCAATTATATTAATATCATTTACACAATAAAAACAATCTTCCTAGCGTAAATTTTCTATTTTTGATTCTGCAAATGTTTACTTTCCCATTGTTTCAAACTTAAAATATTTTCTTTTTATAAATAGAAAACATCAGAAATACTTTCAAAACACAAAACAGAAACCTTTATGACAGTAAAAGGATGCCCGAGATATAAAGTATAGCAATATCATTAGTTTTATAAACAACAACGAAATCTCTTGAGTATTTGTAACCACAATATGAATTTTACGTATAAACAAGATAAACAAATAAACTTTGGTCCTTTCAAGCATGTACTTTTCGATCCTAACTCAAAATAAATGAAAATCTTATGTTATAAATATATAAAAGAGAGTTGATTTTATTCAAAGGTATAAAATATATTGCCAAAGGAGTCCATTACAATTTTATGACATTCCTTATTGTTTTAAATCTAATATTAAAAATTTTTGTTAATTTTTGGATAGTACCCATTATTTCGTGTTTATTGTAATGATTCTGTTAAGCAAATTAGTGCATCATATACATTAAAAAAAAGCAAAAAATATCTATTAAAAATATTGCATACATATCAGCAAATTATGTAAAATTCGAGTTAAAAGTTTATATTAAATACATAAAGTAAGGAACTAGCTCTTTCGAAGTGAAATTCAATTGATACATTATTAGCTTTAGGAGTTTTTAATAACAATGATTATTAATTTGTTTTTATTGTTAAAAGTAGAAAGAATTTTCGAAAATTAATATTGGAAATGGATTGAATTATTTAATTACATAAAGTATAAAATTTTATTTATATAAAAGTACCTGTCAATGTGGATAAAATAATTTGGTTTTTGATAGCTACACAATGGAATTTTTCTGCATCTTTTTTTATCTTTAAATATATCAAATCATATTTAAGAACCAGACAGCAAGTGACACGCAGAAAGATGGAGCCAGCGTAATGGAACTAACAAAAATTGTATCTAAAAAGCTTTATTTTCTATATAGCGTGTAAATATCTGCTAAGCTCTGATAAAATCACCTGTGTTATAAATTCACCTCAAAATAATGTAATTTATACACGGCTTTATGTGAGTATCTTAAGAATAAGGTGAATCTCAATCTTCAAGGGCTTCTGATACATTAATCCAAATGTATAATAACGAATACAATTTCCTTAAGACAATGACATCAGACATTCACTTACATTTTCTTGCCTTCAAATTCTCTACTGTATCATAAGTAATGAAGCAGACAGTTTAATATAATAGTTTATTTTAAACGTTATAACATTCTCAACAACAGATATACAGAAAAAGCAAAAAGTCAAAAATCGGCCTTATATTGAAACTATTGTGGCTTAGACCATGCCTTGCAGAATCGGTGGTTCTGGTTTAAATTTCTGTCATTATTTAACAATGATGACATTTCTGAATCATTTCTACATTTTGCGTGAAGTCAAGTGCTTGAAAGTTTTCAAGGCTTCGTCCTTTTTATAAGAATGAAGTACATTACTGATAAAATGTCTTCCTAGAAGTAAAGAACGTTGCATATTCATATAACGAATAGTTGTCTTTGTTACGTTGTGCTGAAATGATTTTGCTTTTGATCACCGTTAATGAATTACCTGAAATATATTAGAAACCTATAGTAATATCTGTAAGCTATACTCGTTGTCACAAATTCAACCTTCGTTATACCTAAGATCAAATAAATGTCATTTTATTCCAAAGATATAATTGTAATACCAAATCGTAGGGAATGTCGCATAATAACATTTCATATTTAGCACACGTAATTTCTAATTCTTAATCTGCAAATTATATCAAATTAATAAATGCCTGAATCCATTTTTTTAGATATTTGACTTTTGTGAAAGAATGGTAAAATCACATAATTTACTATTTAACTTATTACTTGTATTAGTTTTTTTATTATTTATTATTGACTGATTATTCATTTTCTATTAAATCCCTTTTCAATAAAAAAAAACAAAACTTTTTATAATATATAGATATACTTATTGTAATTTTTTTTTTTTGTATTTGTAAATTAATTTATTTGCCTTAATGTATCATTTGCTATTTTCATGCAAAATCATTTAGGAATTTTACACATTATTTATTTGTAAAATAGTTGTTTTAATTAAAAATAAGTGAGACGTTAATTATTGGCTTGCTATAAATTAACGATATGAGTTTATGTAAGCATATTTAATGTAATTAAATTTCAAGGCTGAGGTAATTTTAAGTACACTATAATCTTATTAAAATTTTAGTGAATTTTTAAAAATTTATTTCAGATAAATTTAATTTCAATGTTGGCAGTCCAAAGTTATGCTTAATGTAATGTGATGTGATTTCAAATACTATTTTCAGAGAAAAAATGTAAAATAATTGGAAGACAAACGTCATCGTAAAAGAGAAAACGTCATAAAGATTAAATATTTTACATTTGCATAAATGTAATTTGAATAATGAGCATGAAAAAAATTACATTTTTTACAATTTTTGCATATGTAAATTTATCTGGAATAATGACTAATAATATATTTTCGTATAACATTTTAAAAATTGTATTCGTTAATTTTTATGGAATATAAAACTATTTAATAAAAATAACATTAGTTTAAATAATCACATTTACTACTCAGTGATATAAAAGAAATTTATTTGAGCAAAATAAGTTTCTATAATATGATATTTTTTTACATATAAATAACTTTTTTTACTTCAGTACGAAATTTCATAATTATTTATTGGCAATCAATTTTTGAAATACACATAGGTGAAATAAACTCATCTCTCTTTTAAATCTCTTAAGATGTGAATTAAGAGATACTCAAATTTGTATCTATTTGTATCTATGATGTAAATACATATCTTAAAATATTCAAGTACGAAAAATAATTATACAAATAAGTAAGAATATAGTGTAAAAAACGTTCTTTTAAATAGGAAAATTAAGTTCAGGTTTTCGAATAGATAATATTTTTGGAAAATTTAAATTTTTTAACAATTGGAAGAGATTTTACGAAGTATAGGACACAAATCATAATTACTGAAACATCATTTTATTTTAACATAGATTACGTATATTTCACAAGCATGATCATATCTCACTGAAAAATAATAATTTATGAATTTCTTAAGCATAATATTGCTCTAAAATATAATATGAGATAGGAAAAAGAAAAGGAAAGTTTTTTTCTGTATCAATAAATGAAAATGCAATTAGAGAAGAGAACTGTTTTTTTTCAAAACATTAAATTGATGACAAAACTTTGAAGATAGGAAATTTCTTTTGAAGTACAGTATCTCAGAAGAAATAAAAGAAAGGTGTTTCTTCTTAAAAAGCCTAATTTAATTATAGGGAAGGTATGTCCTAATTACTAAAGGGATAGAATTGTAAGTAAAAATATAGCATCGAGTATTTTTAATCAAAAATAAATAAAAAATTTTAGGGAAGCTTATTCAAAAAAAGAAATATCATCAAGCAACACATTTCAGAAAATAAAAATGCATGAAATTTAGAAACAAAAATATACTAAAATACTTTGAATAAACAGGAAAATAATTTCTTCTGATGATTATTTATCAAATAAAAAAAAAATGAATGTTCGGTTAATGTTGAAATAATTAAATAAATTTCTATAATTTTATGCCTTTATTTTTGCGTGTAAGTTTTGTTTGCTGCTCCTTTAAAGTCTGCTTAAATTTTCATCACTCGATAGTATGAAACAAAAATGCTAAAATTTATAGAAAAAAAGCAAGCAATACCAATACTGGCATAATGTGCTTCTAACTCAAACTTAACGGTATAATAAATTAACTTTCTCAAAATAATGTTTTTATGTGATATTTACTTTTTCTTCAATGACACATATTCATTACCACAAAAATATTTTGAATTTATTCTTGAATTGATCTGGTGAAACAAATAATTGCTTATTTTCATGATGCAGAGAGTGTTCATACACATTTTTGTAACAATTTTAATTTTCTGCATGAAATTAAATATTAGTTAAAAAATGAAACTACATTTTTTCTCAAATTATTATAGGGCTTAATCACCATCTGCAGCCTTAAAAATATGTTTTACTTAAAAATATCACTGAAAAATAAAGAATGGATCGAAGGCTATATTTTTGTACTATCCGAAGGAAAAAATCTTACTCACTTATTAAAAATGATTTGAAAATTATGGTTTTAATATCTCCCTTCGTAAAATAAAATACATAATTAATATGAAATGAAAGAAGCATCAAAGGTTACATTTGATTTCCAAAAAGGCAAAAAAGGTACACCCAACAATGGTACGTACACTTATTATTAAATTAAAGTCCCATCTTAGGTTTTAAAGGAAAATCCTTAGACTCAAAAAATTATTGCAAAATCTCTATATATCTCTGTTGGAACTGTGGAAAAAATTATAAAATCTTATTTAAAGTTTATCAAAGCAATAAAGTACGATGTTCATCTCCTAACAAAGAAGATTGTTTCTCAACATAAAACAGGCTGTTGTATGAGAATTATTCCTTATGGTTACAATTGATGAAGTGTGGATGCATTTATCTTTCTGCAACAAAAAAGAGGGATTTACTACCGGAAAAGCGAACAAAAATACGGGACAAGTTGGCTTAGAAAAAATAAGGAAAGTTTTTCTAAAGGTATAATTATTACTGAAATCTCTTAAAACGAAAAACTTAAAATAAGGAAAGTAGAAAAAAAGTCAAAATTAATTTGGATTACTATTAGAAGTATGTTTTAACAACTATTTTCAAATGAGAAATTCTTCATTATCTCCTTTATTCAAGCAATCTTCACTGTGTTAAGTTCCATCAGGATAAGGCTCTAAGTCATACTTATAAATCAATTACTCTATCTTTTGAAAAAACGAAAAATGAAGGTATACTCTTTAAATGCATGTAACCCAACGCGCGCACGTGTTTCACTTATGGATTATTTTGGATTTGGATTTTTCAAACAAGCTCTTTATAAGCAGTATCCAAAAATATTGGATGGATTCTTGGGTAGGAGAAGTGGAACAATGTGATGGAACCTTGATGTTTTAAGAAAAGAAATTTTATCTTGTAAATCAAAATGTAATGTCATAGTTGAGAGAAAGGGCTTAAAGATTGAACATATTAGAAAATAAAATACTTATTTTAACTAAATACTTATAAGTTTTGTATATATAGTTCGTAATATTCTTATACAATATCTTATAAAGTCTCAGAATAAATATAAATAGCGTATTTCAAATAAATTTAAAATAAATAAGTTTGTATTTATTCTATTGGTATCATAGAAATTTTATATATTTCATTTTTATAATTGCATATTGGCAATAAAATGGAACGAAATAGATAAAATCATTCAGCATTTATACAAATGTTAAATGCAGAAGAGCAAAAATTTCAAAAAACAATTCATGCTTATGCAAACGTGATATAAATAAGTAAATATTTCCTTACTTTATTATAGTATGTGGTACTACAGTTTAGCTTGAAAAATTTTAAAACTACTTGCAGAAATAAAACATTCGAGGAAGCATTTATTCCCTCACGTTTTGCTTATATATTTACTTAAACAAGTTAAGATTCCCTTTCCATAAATTTCCTCCAGAATTTAACATCAGAAAAGATGTTTGATAAATATTTGAAATACAGAAACAATCCGAGAGTAAATATTGAATCTATATATCTGGTTCCTTTAATTTCTAAACTTGAATTAGATTTTAAATAATATAAGAACTTTTTAGAATAGGAGCAATTGAGTAATATATTAAGATTCAACTTGGTAGTGTGCAAACTTAAAATATTAGTAAGAAAATTTGTTTTTTAATATGCAATTTTATATGAGCCTTTATAATACTGTTCATAAAATATTTGAGAGAAGAATAAAATTTATGGTTCGAACGATAGATTTAAAACTAAAGACGAGATTAAATTTTAAAGGTAAAATGTCTTTTATTGTTCAATGTTTGATATATATGTAAAAGAAAATATTTAAGTTAAGATTCACAATTTGTTGAATTAAATGATAAAAATTTATACATGTAAAATATAATTTTATCAAATATATATACTGTATGAATATAAAAATTGTATGAATGAAGTGATATAAATTTATATTTGCAAAAAATAATTGTATGAAATATAAATAAAATATATTCTTAACAATATTTGAAAAGTAATTAGTTAATAATAATTTCTCCACAAACAATTTAGATTATTTTTATATGTAGATAGGCATCTCTATCATTTCCAGTAAAATTAAATTAAATTTAAAGTTGAAAAATAATTTTAAATATTTTTATGGAAAATTCAAAACCAAAAAAATTTAAATATCTTCTTGTTGAATATGTCATAGACTTACAAAATGTAATTTAAACCTAAAACTAGTTTTGAAATTAGTACATAGTGATTATGCAAAAGCCCAAATAACATGATAAAGAAGTAATGATTTTGATGATTTAGTAGTAGGTAAATGATTTTTTTATTACTTAACACTAGAAATTAGTATTAAGTAATAAAAAAATCATTTACCTTGGTGTTTAAGTGCATTTAATCAAATTCATAGCACAAAATAAAAATCAATTTCATGCACTACATTTAAATTTACATGTTATCACGAAGTAAAGATAATCAGCTTTTTTTCTATGATATTTTTGTCTACGCTCTTTATTATCTCTCCTGAAATACCTTATATTTTATTTTAAATCTTATAATTTTTAACTTGCTCTCAAAAGACATCTATATGTTGACATAAATATTTCCAGCAACATAGCTAACAATTCGTAAAATATATTCCAATCTGTGCATACGAATAACAAAATTTTTCATTCAAAAACATATAGAAGATCAACGGTTTTAAATAATAATAAAATTATATATTTTAGAAATTTAAAAAAAATAAAATTATGCACAAGTACAATTCTTATTCATTCAAATATTTTATTAGTATTATTAGGCTATACAAAAATAGCACTATATATCTTTTTGCAATGTTTTCAATTTGCTTTAAATTCTTAAAAGTTTAGATTTTTTATTTTTGTAGTTTTATTTAATACGTTTATAAAAGAATAGAAATTCTTATAGCTGTACAGCTAACAAGACAAATGTGCTTTGGTATTTCATTTGTGTGAAAGTATAATATTTTGCACGCGTTTATTTAAATTTTTTTAACATTTTTATTAAGTTATTGTTTTAAAAATAAAATATTTCTTCAAAAATGAAAAAATTATTATTCTCTTAAGTTATTAGATTATTCGGGCATAATCAAAAGCAAATATAACTAGACTTCACAAATTCATATATTACAGAAAATTTTGATTTACAAATTTTCTAATTTCCTTTAATAAATCACTCTTTTATTGCTTTTACTTAAGTTATCCAATGAAATTTTAAAATATCAAAATATATAAATTGCAATAAAAAGAAAATGGAACATGTTTAAAATACATGAATAGGTGAAAACTTCAATAAATAAAAATTCCAATCAATAAATTACATTTTCATTTCATTCTCAATGTATTTAATTTAAAAGAATGTCAAATAAGGGAGTAAAGTGCAAATAAAATAATTTTAAATATTTTCACCTCAGTGTCAATCTAACTTGTTTTTAAATTTGTAAAATTTTAAAAGATTCTATTTATCGAAGAGAAATGTGAGTTTTCTAATTTACAGACATGCTGTTATACATTTCTTTCTTGTCTCTGTCATTTCTTCAATACTATTGCATTTAAAGTAAGAGCCAATTCTATAATCATTTGATGGATGGATTACCAATGCCAATAACACTAATCTAAAAAGCGCTTAAAAATGCATTTATAAGCTCGTGAATTAGGAGATATGAAATAATTTAAAAACTGTCTTGTTTATCAATGTCATTTTTTTTTGCTGGGGGTTTACCCAATATATCATTGATTACATCTAGTTCTCTTTTATAGATAAAAAGAACAGGAAGGATATTGATTCCATGATATCTAATAAACACAAAACTATCCATCAAATACAAAAGAAAAATGAGTCAAATTTGAAAAAAAAA
>JAPDSC010113081.1:26771-65088 GCA_026290005.1 Latrodectus geometricus
ACTGTTCATACATATATACATCGCCAAAAGAAACCTTAGGCCAAATTGTGTACTTATTTAATTGAATTGACTTTAAATGATTTATATTTAAGAACTTTTTTTATTTCAATCGGGCGCAAAATATATTTGCTGAAATTTTTAAATAAATATATATATAGTAAATAAAATAATCTTCCACCACCAAGTGATCCTAATGTTGCCAATAAGAGTTATTTTCTACAAAATATGGCAACCCATCAAAATTATTTAAGTTAAAATTTAAAAAGTTTGAAAAAAATTGCGGGATTACTATGGGTTGCACTGATAATAAAAGATATAGTTTTAACGGAGAAAATAAAAATCTTTCAAAAGTGGTTACAAATACTTAAAAATATTTAAATGGAAATTTTTATCATTACATTGATTTCCAATTGAAGTGAGAACAGCGGAAGCATTTGAGATGACTTCCGGTTAACAGAGGTTTGTTTTGTTTACATTGAAAACTCCATCCGTACCATTAAAAGTTAAACAATAAAAGGGTAGATTTTACAATTTTATGGTATGGTAAATGCTTTCAGTTAGATAAAAATATTAAATTACATTAATTAAATATTCTCGTCTTTAAAAAATTCAGAAAGAAAAATAAAATAGCTTCGCTCATATTTATGATAAAACTGTCTTTAAAGTGAATTTTTTGTGCATTTTTAAGCTTATGTAAAACTATGAAAAATTTATCGGATAAGCGTCTATGTCATACGAATATTAGAGAAATAAAAAATTAAAGTTAATTATAAAATAAATGGAAAAATATTAGAAATTTAATAATTTGAAAGTTCATTAACTGAGAAAATAAGACCTTCACAAAAAGAATTTCTTTAAGACATAGAAAAAAAATTGCTGCATTCTTCTAAAGCTGTAATCCACTTTGAACTTTATTAGAAAATTTGTAAAATTTAAAGACTACATAATCTACTTAATTTATTTTGTGTGTAAAAACATGCGCTTTCATTAAGTGAATAAACAAAATAAAAATTATCGGAATTCGGGAAGATGAAAATAGAAGTTTACTGTGTTAATCTTATGTTGACTTATTTTCTCAATTTTATAGCAAGTAAAATCAATGAAGTAAGCTTTTAAGTCTATTTAAAGCTTACTTAATTTATTTCGATTTGCGTTGAGAGTAATTTTTACAGTCTATTGTAGGGATTACACTTTGCTCTTCTTTGAATAATGAAAAGTAAGAAAATTATTTTCTTTTAAAAATAATTTAAATAAATTATTTGTTTTTTGTTATATTTAATAAGTGTACCAAAGTTTATTAGAAAGATGATTTTTAAACCTTAAGAACTAAAAGAAATAAAAGAGAAATTTAAAGGGATTGTTTTCTTGTTTTAAATACAATAATTTTATGACAATAAATACAGCAATTTTATAAATATGTTTGAATTGGGTACACTTTGTAAAGAAATAGAGATTTAGGTATACTTCTATGAATATTTGGGATGAAACCAAAAATGTAACTTGTGTGATATTTTTGCATGTAAATTATGATGTTACTGACATTTACACATCAGAGAATTAAACTTAATTGATGATTAAGTTAAGAGATTATTTAATAATAAGATATTTATGGAAAATATAGTTTTTTTGTCGAGTGGTACCACTAGCTAGGCTGCCAATATAGGGGGCGCTGCTCCACTTTACCTACTGAACCATAATTTGATGTTCCTCAATACACACATGACATAGGTAGCCGTTTATAGAGTAGGCAGCCATTCACACTCCTTTCATACAAGGAAAGGACAAAGAGAGGAGAGAGAAAGAGAAAGTACATCACTATACCAGAGCCGAGATTCGAACCCAGGACCTTCCTATTCGCAATCAGGCATGCTGATCACTAGATAAAATGGGTGGCATTGAAGATAAATAGTTTACTTTCATTAAATTTTATAAAATAAACTATAAACGTTTTTTGTAAAAAAAATTATTTTGAAACAATAGATGCTGAATATAATTGGAAAATTATGCAAAAGATGGAAATTGAAGTAAAATCAAAACTTTGTTTTACAATATTTTAAAAAAGGTGTACTTTCTAAATTAAATTACAAATAAAAGCGTTTTCATTATAATATAGGACAAATATATATATTTAGTAATCAGAGAATGGTTTAGTAAATTGCAAAAACATATGCTTACGGCATTTGAGCAACGCATATACGTTTATAATATTTAAAGCAAAATGTAATTCTAACTTAAAAAAAAATTTAAATGAAAAATATTTAGAGTTCTGAAACTAAAGCTTTTTTATTTGCATGAGTTTTTTTCTTATAAGCAAAACAATGTGATTTTGAAAATCCCGTAGTATTTTAAACTGCATTAAAATAGTTCATAGAATTATAAAAATGCTAGTTAAGTTATTACAAATCAAGTCGGAAAATGCATTAAATATTTCGAAATCAATGTTGATATCCTTTAAAAAATTCATGTAGTTCTAGCAATTGATAGCTCCAACAATGAACATAATTTAGATGAGAAAATGAAAGATAATACTGATATTAGTAATGGAAAGTGAAGAAGAACTTCATAGAGTTAGAAAGCACTGTAGAGCAATTTGGTTGTACGAAAGAAATAAAATGTTAGAATGGAAAAACCATAACACATATAAGATATCAGTCCTTGTAGATACAGTTTCTAATTTATTGTCATTATGTTTCTTACTAAAACTATCTATAGCTCTACCTAACCAAATAAATAAATGAATATATGTACGGATGTATTTTTTAAAGAAAACAATTCCTTTTTATTAAAATGAACTAATGTATCCTAAGTGAATAAAAACTCTGAACGTACAGAAACTGGTAATTATATCAGTTAGTTATTAAATAAGCAAATTAAAATAATATATAATGTTTAAGTATTGGTAAAGAAGTTGGGTATTCAAATATAAATTTAATGTGTACAAGGTATTTAAACGCATAATCGTATATATTATAAAATAAATATAAAAATTTTATTCAGTATCAAGATATATTAAGAGTCATCATGCGTTTCTTATATAAAGAGAACAATTGAATACTATCAAGTTTAATATAATTTTGTATGTCATAAACAATAGTTAAGATTTATTACTCATGATTTCAATTAAGTTCAAATTCCTCATAATAGTGTCAAGTTAAATATATGGTTTTATTCATCATTTTGACAATAAACATTTATATCACGATAATAAGCTATAGCGGTTTGCAAATTGGAGTCTGCAAATTAAGATTATTCATTTGTCATTTTAATATATTCCGCCATCTTGAGATAAATGATCGTAATTTGATCTTTCGGGATATTATGAGTGGCTATCAGATGCTCTTGAATAATATTTAACAGTAGCTATTTATTGAATGCGTTTTCGCAAACAACGATGTGGCGTCTTCGGCATAGATGCTTAATAATCTGTTTTGATTATCTTTTGACCTCGCACGATTCTCCATTATTACAGTCAAAACAATTTTATTCAATGGGAAGAGCGACTTATTTTGGCTTCATAATTATATGTAAATAAACTGTTAGGACAAAGCTCAGTTTCACTTATTCTTTTTAAAAGGACAACATATTTAAAAGATTTCAATTAATAAAAAATTATTCTGTGTAACCTTGAATATTTATAGTTTTAGTTTTAAATTTATAAATATACGTTCTTCATTAAATAACTGTTCATCATAAATTAAATAAACTTCTTTACTAAGTTATAAATAATAAAATAACGATTAGGTTTATGTAGTGTCAAGTTGATTTATTTCTCTTGTATCACCTCATTAACATATTATTCTAATATATTTTTATCGTGTTCTTTTCTAGATATGTATAAACCGTTTGATACGAACATTTTATTAAATAAAAATTGTTGTGAATCAATTCTCTAAACTAAATTTTTCAATCATGGTTTCTCAACAGAAAGGGAGGTTTCCATTAGCACCCTTTTTCTTTCCATATTTAGATTTTAGTATTCATTATTGATATTAATAAATATTATTGATTTATATTTTCATCAATGGATTCAGCATTCATTTTTGAGCTATTCTGTCATCATAAAGTTACATGATCATTGATTTGAAGTTTGTTTTAAGATGCATTGGAAAAAAATAAAATATTGCACGATAACTTTATTTCTTTGGAGCTATAGAAAAAATCATAAAAATATTTAACCCACAAACAGTATATTTTCTAGAAATATTATTTGGAAAAGATATAAGATGTTTAATAAGTATGACTCTGTTAACCTCTGAAATTCTATTTTGCATTGATGTTTAGAAGGTATCAATAAGATTATAAAAAATACTGTACTATTTTTCATGACGTTATCTCTCCAAACCGAAATAGTAAAATGAGGTCTAGTAGTAACAAGTATTCAAAATGCACTTTAAATACGCTGCATTGGATTAAGATGAAAAATGAAATCTGGTCAAACTTTATGTTGCAATCATTTAGCTTCAAACAACTCCAATAGAGGAGGTATATGAAGTCTGTCAATATCATGCATTAAATAAATTTAATTACCAATGGCTGCAATATGTGACGTATCGAAATTAGAAGCATTGTTTGGTTATTTATTTATTATATTTAACACAAAAACGGTACACACAATTTCACAAACTAACACATTCATTTAGTTAACATGAAGTAAACAATCGAATTAAAATTTAAGTTGCTTTAAAGACATTCATGTATTCTCGAATTCGTTAAGAGAATCTTCCTGTTTGAAACTTGTAGAAGCGGAAGTAATGATGTACTAGAAGCATAGACATAGGGAAATTAAAATTCAAAATTAATCTCGTTAACATAACTTTGGATGGCTAACCTTCTATTCCCGACGATTCAGATCCATATATTCATTTACACAGATTTTGGACCCTGTACTTAACCTAACTTAATTGTATGAAATCTTTTTAAGCAATAGTGGAATTATTACAAGTATCTCTTTCCATCTATTCCAAAACATGCCTTGTGCATTCTCGTCAATAAATAGCACTTGATCTTAATTTGTATCCGATTTATATATGTAATAATTCACCATTTAGAATCAGCAATGAGGTATCATCATTTTCCTATGTACATGAAGATTACTTTTAGGCGTTATAACTTATTTAGTTAAAGCCCTGCGCCTTGTTGCATAAAGAAACTATTTTTGTAGCTAAGTAGAGTTGCCTTTTTTATATCATCAATCTACTAAATATATGTGTTAATAATTATTTTATACTGCCATACATGCATGATTAATTAAATTTGAAATAAATTCATATTGGGAAGATTATTTTATAAATATTTTATTTACGAAACTTTATTAAGGACGTAAATCTGTTAATTTTTAAAAATAAGACATATTGTTTAGAATCAGATCACACACCATAACAAGATCTCCAAATGTCTTGGAGTAACTTTTGTAATGTATCTTATCAATTATATACTTATAATATATGATCACATCTTATTTATATTTGCAACTAGATATACTAGATAAAATTAGTAAAGAAAATTGCAATATAAATATCTGGTACAATATTCATATACAAATAAAAAGCGGTTGAGAAGGAAAAAATTTGATGGAATATTTCTTTTTCGATCAAAAATATATATATCTTTTTGCGGAAGGAGCTCTCTAAAATTAGAACCAAAAATAAAATCACAATTAAAAAAGAAAACTATTGTTAGGATCCTGAATAAAATCATGTAGCTTTCCATGATTTTATACCGGATGTCAACAATAGCTTTTTTAGTTTCTAGCTGTTAATATTTACTAACTCATCGTCAGTTCTATTAGTAGATAGAAGCTGTTTTCTTGACCATCTTTTGTGTAGCCATTTAGATTATTGAAGGTATAACATTTGTGAGCTATGAAAGTTATATCTTCTAAAGAGCAGTTTTATCTTATAAAGTATCGGATTGATTAGAAATGAATTTTGTATATTTTTTATTTTTATTTTTGGTTTTCATGCTCTAATATTAATTTTTCTAGAGAATAATTATAAATTTTAATTCTAATCTGACAAAAAAAAATTTGTAAACACCTTATCCATTCTGTTGTTGTTGTTAATGACACTTGGCAACGCCAAGTCCGCCCGTCAGAAAAACTAGGTGAATGAAGTCAGGGAGGGAGCGTCTTCCGTTTTTTTTAATAGAGCACCCTCATACAAAACTCATAGATGGCAGCACCATTTGTGTCTTCAAATTTATAGATACAAAGATAAGATAGATTGACAAAGCCTTGGCTCCTACCACCCCAAGAGGTATTAATTTGTAATGGGAGCATGAAGGATATGGCGACCCGACGGATTTAACATGCCACAGTCGCCATTAGTGAATACGATGGATCTTCGGCTAAGCCAGGATTCGAACTCACCACCGTTTGGTAACGAGAAAGATGCCGTAACCAACCAGGCAACCGTGGCCTTATGCATTCTTTCAATACATAAAGGACATTCTACAGAAAAAATTAAAATAAGCCGAATGATTCATTTGTTTTTTATTATATCATATATATAATAAATTCAAACAATAATTAAAAATCAATTAAATATAAATATTTTATGGTAGTTGACTTGAATCTAACTATTGAATATTTTTGTGTTTTGTAGTATCTATTAGAATGAAAAATTATCATGACTTTATTGTGTAGTAAAATTTGGATTGCAATTTGTTTTTATGGACTTCAACAATTGATACTTAGTTCCATGCATAAAAAAAATTGAAAACAAACCAAGAAAATAATTAAGGCACAGTTATGAATGGCTTCAATTTCATAGCTCACTTTATGCCCCATTTAAATTGAACAAATTGTTTTAAATGTTGATTCATTTATGATAAATTATTTGAAAATCTGAAAGCGAAGCCTTCCAATTATATTTTTCATACAAATGTGAAATTTATATGCCTAATAATTTGTTATCGTATTAGCTTTCAAAAGCGTTTCTCAATCGTAACTCTAGTGTTACATATCACATAAAGACATTGTTAATCATTAATCATATAATTGTCCATTTTCAAAACAATAATTTCTTTTCAGTTATAGTACAGATAGAACCGTTTTTATCACTAAATGTCACACTTTTGATTCATTAATTTTGTGTCGTACAACACAAAATCATTTTTCTAAATACAAAAGTCAAAGCTGAAGAATTACGACAGAGAATTAATCATCACAATTGTCCAAATTTACTATGCGCAGAAATCCAATTATGAGTGATTAATGACGCATACGCAGTTTTATACTTTTCTTTATATATTATTCAAAT
This sequence comes from Latrodectus geometricus, assembly GCA_026290005.1. Taxonomy (NCBI): domain Eukaryota; kingdom Metazoa; phylum Arthropoda; class Arachnida; order Araneae; family Theridiidae; genus Latrodectus; species Latrodectus geometricus. The sequence goes on from JAPDSC010113081.1 coordinate 34,031, forward strand.
AAATTTTGGTATCAATTAATTCACTTCTTATGTATTATAAATATAAACATGTGTTTGCACCAATTTTAAAAAAAACCGAGATTTATGTTTTATAATCTCATTTTAAATGTAATGCTTTTCTTATTATAACTTTATTTGCAATGAAGACTTATTATTTTTTGATGATTTTTAATAATATTCTCATTGTATTTTTTTTAATAAATTAAAATAAATATTGAAAAATCTTTTATTAGATATTGCTATGTTTTCCCGGTGAAATTTAAAAATCATTTCACTTTATACAATACTTTCCAGGAAATTGTATATAATTAAGGAATAAGAAAAATGGAAAAAAGTTTATCTAAACTTTTATTTTATATCACAAAAAATCAATTTTCGGTACCAATTTAGTAAACGAAATTTCGCTATTAGAAAAATATTATATGAAATATGATTCAATAATGAAAGTAAATTCTTTGGAAAAAATTTTTAAATTATACCATGAGTAATTTGCAGTCAAATATACCCAAGTCAGTTAAATGAAATATATTTTGGTTATATTTTGACTTTTTGTACTTCTAAATCAAAATGAGAAATCTATGTGATTTGATATTCATTCTATAATAATAATTTTGCTAAAATTCAAAAGGGAATGAAATATAATTAATTTTTCATTCAGTTTTATGTATTGTTTAACAATTCATATACAATCAACAATTTTAAAATTTACTTTTTCATTTTTCACCAATGATTTTCCTAAATGATTACTCCATCTCATACAAGATACTGCTGGTCTTACAAATGCAACAAATATTATTTTTTACAAAGCATAATTAAAATAAATATTGATGCATAAAACTGTTTTCAAAATAAATAAGTATATAATAGATTTTTTTATTGTAAATTTATATTTCATATATAATTATGAAGAAATATTTAGAACAATTGTAAAAATATCTTCTTTTTTAATTTTTAGTGTTTAAAGAATTTAACACAAAAAATTTAAATCAAAGTAATTCTTCTTAAGGCACAAATTTGTAGAATTCTGATTTGGACTTATCCACTTATTTATTTCGAAATCAATTTCAATGGGATTTGTTAAGCAGAAACTTTTAAATTAGGAGCTGTACACAAGAAATCCGGGACACATTGTTGTAGCAATTTAATTCTACGAACTATATTTCATTTAAAAAGCAAATTAAAAATTATTAAAAAGAGAAAACTTTAATTTTTAAATTGTAAATCTAGATAATGTTCTTGAATACAACGGGAAAGGGAGAACGAACATAATTTTATTTTTTATGGTATATTTTTATAAAATTGATGTGTCTTGAGAAGTATTTAAATAAATGTAAAAAGGAAACTTACGTTGAAAAATATACCCGTTATTTTTTTAACTGTTTAATAATATCCGTTACTTTAAAATGATTCAATTTTACATAGAGAAAAATAAATCCATCAATATTAAATACTATCGGTATTAATTGTATTTTGATTATCTTATAATTTTGAAATAAGTAATAAACTACGTGAAAAAAAAGAAAATATAGGGAACATAGAAAAGCTTCTTATACGAAATTTTAAGTTCTGAGTCATTATTTACTTCAAAAAAATTTTTTGGAAACTTGCTTGACTCGTAATTATTTTGTAAGCATGAAAAATCTCTTGCTATAATTATAAATTAAAAAAATATCTTAATTTGTCTGAACTGATTAGTGCTCTTTATATTAAAAAAAAACATCTTAATCATTTTACTTAAAACAAAGCTTTACTCCACTATTTTTTGGGTTCAGATCGATCAATAAGGACTTATAATCAATCAATAAGGACTTATTAAAATTATAATGAAATGGTCTTTTTTTGTATTGATTAATATATATATGTGTGCGTGTGTGTGTGTGTGTGTTAATATATATATATATACAGTTATACATAGCATTTATAAAAATGTATCCAAATTTTAAACCTATTTTAAAACATTTTCATTTCATTCGTAATATTATGCATAGTAATATTGATGTTTTCGTGTATTATGTGTGATATTTATTATTATTAGTTACATAGATAAAAATTATGTATGCTTTGTAATTCTAGTTTCTGATGTCATTAATTTGCTTAAAATATTTAAGCAAATCAAATGGCATATTTTATAATAAAATTTAAATTAATTTTTTGATTTTAAAAATTAATAAATAATTTCCAAATATTAATTGCTTTAACATTAAAAAATTATATTTAGAAGTTTTATTTATGCATTTATTTATTACTTGGCTAAATCAGATCATTATGTTTTTAAAAATTCTTCAGAAAGAAAATTTTGGAATTTTTTTTTTTATTTCCTAATGAGTACTTTAGTATTTATAAATGTTTTAAACTGTCTGAAAAGGAAGTTAGCTTTAAATTTCTAAGTTATCTTCGCATTATATGAACTATTGAGGAACCATTATAACCATTATTTATATGAACTGTGTCATCATATGAACTAGGAATTTTGAGCCAACTTTTATGCAAAAGTTGAAAGTTACTTAGAAATAAAACATTGTTCGTTTCACATTAGTCTGACCACCACATTAGTAGTGACACATTAGTCACATATGCTTCACACCCTGGAGACGATGTATGACGAGAGTACTCGGTCAAGAAAATAGGTATGGACACTGTAGTCCTTGATCCAATGGTGGCTGTCGTATATATGTGTGAGTTTAGTTTAATATACATATTTGCATATATACACACACACACACACACACACACACACACACACACACACACATATATATATATATATATATATATATATATATATATATATATATATAATATTTATATTTGTATACATATACATTTATAAGATGTTTTACATTTTTAACTGGTAAAAGTGATTTATTTATATAGATAGATATTCTAAACTAACATCAGAGGCGTAGCAGCCTTATGGGATTAAGACTTACAGTGTTCATATTTGTTTTCGTGGCAGAGAGCCATAGTAAAATATGCATAATGTGTGTCCTTATTAGGTGGTCACTAACACGAAACAGCGACTATTTAGTTCCCAAGCTTGTTGTGAACTCTGTTTTATCGATACACTGAAGGTCGACCTCACCCAGACAGAGAACTGAACCTCGAACTGGGATTTGGGAGCGTTACTACTACACCACTGAACTTAATATGGGTGGATAAGGTAATTTAAATTACTCAAATGTTTAATATTTTACAAGAAAAATTAAATATTTAAGAAAGAAATCAATACAAGTATAAAAATGAAAAGTTTACTTCGAATTTCTAATAAATTAAGAGAATGGCAAGAGACATTTATATTAATTTTCTTCAAGATTTTTAAAAGTTTTATTTAAATGACATATTTGTAATGCTTAGCTTCTCCATTTTAAATAAAAATTAATGTTTTTAAATCTGAAATGGAAAGTTTCAAGTCGTTTTAAACAAGAAAAATACAATTAAGTATTCTTATATAACTGACAAATTTGAGTTTTTATAAGAATGCGTCTAATAAATTATAAAAATATATTGACAGTAATAATATTTTAAAAGGAAAAAATCAATTAAGCTGTGACACTAGATTATTTTTGATGCTAGTGTTTGTGCAGTATATTTAAATTTTTATGATTGTAGAGGTATCGACAAAATATTCGATATAAGTGTTGAAAAATCTTTCAACTCTAATCTTATAAGTAATATCATACACCAGATTAATTACTTTAAGAATTGTAGATCTGTTTCCTAACTAAAATAAACTAATACAACTTAAGTTAATAATAAAAATGTAAATTTCGTTAAATTACTCACAATAGAAGTATTATACAGTTCGAAATACTATTGTGAGTTTAAGAATAGAGGATTTAATATGGAGATTTTCTCATCTGGCAAATCTTAAAAATTCATCTCCAAACAATTAAATAAATTAAGAAGAAGTATGGAAGGGATTTGGAAGAGAGAAATATTATAACATAATAAACCCTTATTTTTTAATTAATTGATTCAGTTTATAATGCTTAGAAAGAGAAACAGATATAAAGTTAACTAAATCTACGAAAGGAATTTATCAAGTCTTTCATTTTCTGAATAGCTTAAATATATGGAATATTCTAATTTTATTAGTAATTTCACTCGTTTTTTCAATATTTTTATTACTTTCTTATCATAAATTTGAATTTTTTTATTCCTTTTTTTTCTCAATGTGTTCTATTAAATGATTAATCTTATTTTGAAAAAACGTTTTTTTATTTAAAATGGTACTTTTTTCTTTTGTATTCTTGATTGCCTTGTAAATAAATAAATATATATATATATATATATATATATATTTATATATATATATATATTTATATTTGTTCACAGTCATACGATATTATTGTCTCTTTCAAGATACATTTTATTTTATAAGCATTTTCAATTATTTTTCAGCATTTCTAATAAATTAATTCTTTCGAATTGACATTTAAATGTTCTATCTCAAAATGAGGTTTGTAATTTATTCTCATCATTTATAGTATTTTAGTCTAAGTTTTTAATGAAATTACAATTATATGTTTCTCTGTTTTTGTATAAAATTGTTAAAATGTTATGATAGATATATATAGTGATATTTATGAGACGGATTTAATAAATTATCTTGTAAAATGTAGCAATGTTTTCATTTTATGACTTTCATTTTCGTAATACTAAAATTAGTCCTTTTTGACGAAACGCAAAGTTCTTTAGATGCATCTATACAACAATCATAATTCCAAAGAGGTTATTAATTTGAAAAAGTTATTACATTATTAATTTGAAATATTAGTAATTTTACTCGTCAGACTGTTGTTAGTTTGTAAGAAATAGGAACAGAGCAACTACTTAATTTCTATACAGCTCTTAAAATTTGTATCATTTATATATTTTAAATAAAAGTTGTCATTGTCAATATTTTTGAGTGTTAGTTTTTTGACATTTTCAATTTAAAAAGAATTTTCGCATAACAAAATAGTTGTATTTTCCCTTTTATAACCAAAATAATTTAATATTGATTTTGCTATTACTTAATTAAAATATTTTTCTATTTACACGAAAATACCTTTAAACAAAAGTTTTTTTTTTCAAATGCACTTTTAATTTTTTTTGCATAAAATGTAATCCAGTATGTAGTTTATTTGTATTATTAAAATTTGCTATAAAAATGTTTTCAAAACCATTTTTAAATTTTAGTCTAATATTTTTTGGAAGAGGAACCAAAATATTTCCTCTACAAATAATTCTTTATGACTAAACATTGCTTTAATGTTTAATTTATTGCTCTAGAGGAGAGACGCATGTCTGTATTTGAATTATTATAGCAATTTATTTTAAGAGAAAATACAATAAATTATAGCATGAAAAGAATTTTATAGCTTTGCAAGTAAATTTTGCGGAATAAATTTAGTAAAGATTAAACAGAATCGTATTTTTAGTTTTTTTTTTCACATTTATATAATCTTTCTATAGAATCAATTTATTCAGATGGATTTTGCTATTTCAAATATAAAACATGTGTCATATTTGTGCTGATATCCTTCAACAGAAACTTAAATTTATCTAATTCAGTTTATTGTAAAAACACTTTTGAATAAATAAACTGAACATTCACATCGCTAATCGTGTCTTTTAAGACATATTTTTGGAAGAAATAAAATAATATTATTTTAACGGTTACTGAATTTCATTTAATAGATATTTATAAATATATTTAAATAAATTTGAAGGAATAAAATGAATATGTTTACATTTAAATAAATTATGTGTTTATAGCATGCAAAGATATTCATAATATCATTTCATTTCATTTTGGAATATGATTTTTCAAGTTTAGTGACTTCACAATGAAGTTAAAGTTATTTAGAGTTAAAAAGAAATTGAGCTACATATCAGTGGTACGCAGTGATTGTTTTTTTAATATTTTAGAAAAAAAAATATTCATTTAAATAGCACATATATCATCGTATGTATTACAGAAATGAATTAGAATTTAATATAATCTAGTCAAAAGAAAATAGGACTTGCTCAAAATAAAGAAAATATGAAAAGTCAAGAAAAATAGTAAAAAATATTTGTTTAACTAAAATCTGATATTACTTCTTTTATTGAATATAAGTACAAATATGTAAGGATTATGTATATATATCATTAAATTATTTAGATCAAAACGAGATTAGTTTTCAGATAATATTTTATTTTCACAAAATAGAAATTGATTAAAATATTGCAGATCCTGCAAGAATTGTTAAATATTTAAAATATTTATAACAGCAATTTTTTTCTTTTAACTTTGAATAAATTTTAGAATAATTTATACATCTCGTTTGTTTTGAAATAATTTAAAAAAAATTATTATAATTTATATTAACATTTAATCAGAATTTTGATTCTAATATTATTCTTAGAATATTAGTTAAATAAAAAAATTCTCCGTTATTAAAATTTCTGAAGAAACAGTGTATTTAAATATAGACATTATGTATGTTGTTGGATAAATTTTCCATTACATCGTTCCTCATATAGTTTGTCTATGGCATATCTTTAGATTTTCAAAATACGTAAGTATGCGTAAATATATAATTTACACAGTTACACACACACACACACATATATATATATATATATATATATATATATATATATATATATATATATATATATATATATATATATATATATATATATACATTCTGTATGTGTGCATGTGTGTTAAGAACATTTGATATTTTTGGATAAGATAGTATAAAATGAACATAAATTTTATTTATAACACGATATAATTTCAATAAAATATAATAAATCTTTTTATAAATACAAATTTTGAACTAAAATGTATTTAGTTAGAAATAAGTAAACCTTTCATCTATTGATACCATATTCGTCATTGTGAGATTAATGATTATTTATGATGTTACCATAGAAATGATATATAGAAAAAATTCTGTTTAACTAAATAGTTAAACACAACATTTGTTCACTTTAAAAAGAAAGTTTAAATATATTTATTAAATTAAAGGCAGTTAATTGTAAAGATTTAATCTTTTGAAATTTAAGGATCAATCCTATTAAAATGGAACATACTCTCAATATTTAAAAAAATAATTTCGGGTCAATTATAATTTAATGTGAACTTAATATTTTTAAAATTTAAGTAATTATACAATTATAATAATTTAAGATTCATAATAAAAAAGACAATCTAACAATCCATGTTATTTTATCAACACACGCATTTTTTTCAAACAATACATGCTTTCTTCATAAAAATAGTTTGTAAATCACACGTTTCTTTAAGGTAATTGATTAATTTAAGTTGAAACATTAGCAGTTTAATGCAATAAATCATTGTTGTCTTTACACAAAAGACTTGATTTGAATAATTCTCCTGTCATACAACAATAAATTATGAGAATTTGTGAATGTTAAATGTACCGTATAATGAAATGACCACACATATTTGCTGTAATAAAGTGAAGAAAATAGTAGCTTAAACGTCAACTTAATTGCTTATACGTGTTTGAAATATATTCAATTTATAGATAGAGCTTAACTGTTCTGTACAAATTATCTTCATATCACTTTTTCGATTGAAACAATGAATAAGAAAATGCAAAATTACATCAAAATGCGTTGATTTTAAGAAGAATTTCAGAAAAAAATCGAGTCTTAAGTTTCTTAATGATATTGGGTATTTGACAAAGATACTCAGCATATAGATGTTTGAACTTTTGATTACAATTATTCAATAACTGAAATTAGCACTAAAAACATTTAAAAAATCACTTATATAAATCCAATGAACATAACTACAGCACATTGTTTATACTAATAAATTGAATCAACCTCACAATTTTAAGGTGAGGTTATTGTGAAACAGCCCCTACTATGAAAAAAGAATAGTATGTCACTTGTTGTTTGTATAAACAATCATACCTAAATGTGTACAAATAAAGAGGCATAGATTTGGTATTTTCAATGTCTGGTTCATAAAATTTATGAATATATATGTATATATATATTTAGATGAGAAACACTATAATATTAAAATATATGATTAAGTTGCATTAAAAATTTTTAATTTATTTGTCCTTATTATTTACTTTAAAAATCCATGACCACTGTTTCTGTACTAACCACTATTTATAGCTATTGATATTATGTTATTTACTTAACAATTGATTTAAATGAATTTATAAAAATGTTTCCGACTGCAGAAAATAATATAATTTTTATAGTTTCAAATTTTATTAACCTGATCCACGTATTTCATTTAAATTTATTATCATTCTTATTCAAAAAAAGAAAATGTATTATGTTAAATAAAATTTCTCTATTAGCAAAAATTTGTTGGATTTCAAAATTTGCCTATAATAGATTAATTTATCCAAAAAAAGTACATGAATAAGAGAATTGAGAATATTTTACCGTTCTTAAATTTACATATTTAAAATAAGTTGAATTAGGTATAAGATTAATTTCTTTACTTAGAAATAACTATTACAATGTGTAAGAAAGAAAAAATATAATATTTGAAATATTCATAAATATATATTCTCTCTGGCAATAATGAAATTTTAACATTTTTTATATAGATTTTATTTCATTTTTTCAGTTTTTATAGTTCGGATAGTCATTTTCCATTAAAATGTTAGTTGTAAAAGAAATGGAGTTTTGCGAGCAATTATTTATTCCAAAATTGGAGAATCATATTTTTGAATTCTGTAATTTAAAAAATAAATCATCTAATTCAAATTTCATTTGACTAGAAACACTTTTACCTCTTGACTAGAAACACTTTTACCTCAAAGTGTATAAATGCGTATTTTTGTGTATTATTTGGATAGTAATTTCCATCTTACTAATTTCATTATGTTTAATATTTTCATTTACAAACAAATGTCGTCATAAAAAATTAATTTCAATAGTAGAATTTTAAAAGAATTCGCAGAAATACTTTATTAAGTTCAAATAAGGTTTTTTTAAAGAATTTTAGAGACTCTTATCGGTAATATTCCGTACTTTAAAAAACTAATAATCTGAAAAAATTATTTTGAGTTTTTTATTTTAAAAGCAAAATAAGGTATTGAGTAAAGTTAATATGTTGTCATTAAGCAATTCATTTCATTTTCAATTTTACAAAACTTATATGAAGAAAAATCATATAAAAAATATTTCTTAATTAAAGATAAATAAACTTTCAGTTATTTATTAAAAAATAAATTATTGATTATTAATATCACTTTCAATCACCATGAAATATAACTGCGAAATCAGAAAACATTGTATAGAATTTAGTAGAATTTTACAAACATATAAAATAAAAAAATTGAATTCCTGATATTAATTTCGAGTGAAAATATTTGATAATAAATAAATCTTTTCTCAAAGAGACTAAAAAAAAAGCAGTAAACAACTAAAAAGGTATTCAAGAAATATCTTTTATATTCTTTGTTAAGAAATTTTACTATCACATTATTTATACATTATTCTAAATTGTGTTATTTAATAAAACACAGCTATTGTAAAAATAGGTTTTAACAAAATTTACTTAGAGAAAATATTTCTAAGTAAAAAATAGAAATAGTTTGTCAGAATATATTTAGAAAGTAACATTTAAATTTATAGACTTTTTTAAATCCCATCTAAACGCAAAGAAAATGCGTTTAATGATTTTCTTTGTAGGATTTCTATTTAATACTGTAAAATTTAAAATTCTATTTCTCTCTCTCTCATAGTCTATTTATAAATAAATGAAAAAATTATTTATTTCAAGGAATATTTTTGTCTATATCTTTGAGAAATTCCCCAAAGATATAGTTTCTCATATATAGTTTCATATCATAGTCAGATATAGTCATCATAGTCAGATATAGTTTCTCATAAGATCTCAGCATTGCAATATTCAACTTTCTTTAATTTAAATTCAATCACTGTAGTATTTCATTAATTTTGTCTCATTTTGCAAAAGGAAATATTTTTGTACCTTCAATTTTTTACCAAGAAAAATATTTGAATTTAAATCTGAGCAATATCTTTGAAAATATCTATCCAGAAACATATATGTCTCGTAAAAATAATAATAATATCGCAGTATAATATTTAAAAAGTAAAATATTCTCTTTTATTCTGAAATACTTGATAATATAATGATAACATATTGAGTTTTAAAATGTGCACAATTTTTATATCAATTACTAAAAATTAAATGTAATTGTTTGTAATTATATTCTTATAATTTTATTTTAAAAGTAAAAAATAATAAAGAAAATGTAAAAACTAAGCTTTCTTCTATAATTTCGTTACTTCTTGTTATTTGTACCTTTCAAAATTTTTTATAAACCTGTATTCCCAGTTACATTAACTGCATAAATTTTATATTTATATATATTTTTGGAATATTTTTTCTAATTTAATGCACGAATTTTCAAAAAATTATTACTAAATACTTATTTTATATATTACCAAACTATATATGTTGTTTCTGATGACACTTGGCAACGCCAAGAGTCATCGTCAGATAAGGGCGAATGAAGTCAGAAACAGAGCGTCTTCCGTTTTTGAATAGAGCACGACTTTTGTCTCATAGATGGCAGCACCATCTGAATCTTCTAATTTAGAGATTGAAACCAGTGAAGACCCATAGCCTGGCTCCAACCTTCCCCAGAGGTATTAATTTGTAATAGAAACATGGAGGACATTGTGACCCGACATATTTTACGTGCCCCAGTCGCCATTAGTGAACACGACAGATCTTTGACTAAGCTGGGATTCGAACTCACCACTTTTTGGTAGCGAGAACGAAGCCCTAACCAACCAGGTAACCACGGCTTGTGTATTTATATATATATAATAAATCATGTAGAGCTCAAGTTGTGAAAACCATCATCTACTTAAAATAGAGTGCCTAGAAAGACAATTTGAATCCAAGGACCGTTTTTGGATATCTTTTCAAGAATTAAAAACATTCTTAACTCAAAAACAATTGGGTTTTCTTTTTTTAAGAGAATGTTTTACAGCAAATCGATTTACAGAATTCAAAATGATTTACAGAATTTTACAGAGATCTATAGCATCGCTGCATATGTTTTGTATTACTTCTCAGCTTAATAATTGCTTTATGTTAAAAGTACAGTTTTTACATCAAACTGAAAATTTAAAATAAGATTTAGAATTTTTTTTTTAAATTTGAGTTTTACTATATGATATATTTTTCTGAATAAATTGCATTTTGTTCGTGATTTTGCTTTAAAAGTTGAGTTTTACGTGATAACTTCTTAGTTTTGTAAAACAAAATTATACAAATCTATTGTAAATTAGACCCTTCAAGCTTAATGAAATTCCTACAGAAAACATTAAAATTGTTTCTTTTGCTTTTAATAATCCAAACATTTTCTTTATAGCTCTCCTAATTATTATTTCTCTATATTGAGTTTGTTTGTCAAACTACTTTTCCACACTTTAGATAATTTAACCAGTTTCTAAGATTGGTTAATTTAGTCTAGTTTAATAGTTTAAATTAACCAATCGTCTAAGGTGTAAACACCCTTTTTCTTAACAGAGTACCAAATACAGGAATTGTTTAATTATATATAAAAGTATTAATGGTAGTATTACCAACTCAGTATTCAGCTATATAAAGTTTTCGTTAAATTTATTTATGGCTAGTGTGTAATTTTAATATTTCTTACTATGCAAAAAATAAAATGAATACTTTTAACGGATGTACTTTCTACATTTTTGATCATTTTAAATATACGCTGCTGATTCATCTGTTAATTACATTAAAATATCATCCAAATTCATTGTGTCTGACATATTTTTAATTAACTCAAACTTGTTCTAAATTTTCTGCACTTAATTTACAGTAAAGTGCAACATTTGATTCCCGTTCACTCAAAACTGATTCTTTCTCGTGTTTTATTTATATAACAATAAATAGAATACACATTTTTCGAATAAAATACAAAAAATAAAAATTTCTCTAATATTAATTAATATTTAAAAAGAAATGTATTGCCACAGAATCATATTCTAAATGAAAATTGTAAAAGTAATTGCTTTCTAAAAAATAAGTAGCAGAAGTTAAATTAGATGTTTATTTCATAATTTTGAATAATAATTCAATGTGCTCCTAGCTATCGAAGAATTTTGTCTTCATAAATAGGAAAATATATTTGAAAGAAAATATTATTAAACAAAATTCAAGAGAGAGTCAAAAATATATTTTGAAACGAATTGTGAGACTAAATTCAAGTTTTTTCTTGATAGATGTAAAACATTATTTTATGTCATATTTAGTCTGCGACGAAAACTAGGGTTCCGAAAAATTATTCTGTTCGCTTATCCAGATTTGTTCGCAAAATAGGGAAGCTGACGGGCGACATCGTTATTTTTTTTTTATAGAAAACTATCTTAAAAATAACGTCGAACGGTAAAATTTATAGAATGTTGTTAAGAAGTTTTTATTTATTTGGTAATATTTCTTTTTTCTTTCATCTTCTATAGTTTTCGAAAGGATATAACGTTACATTTTATGAGGTAGTGTCTGCATATCACATATATAAATTTAAAATATTAATGTTTTCAATATTTATGAATTTTGTTACGTTGTAAATTAAAGACGTGTTTATAAAAACTACTTTTTAGAAAATTTTGTTCGAGAAAATACATTTTTAAATTATTTAGAGATTTTCTATTTTGCAATTTATTTTTCTTTCACTTAAATGGTTTATTTCAGTGATATATATATATATATATATATATATATATCACTGAAATGGATATAGATCAGATGGATATAGATACAGCCGTATAAGATTTTAAAGTTTTAAAATTTTTATATTTAATAATATAGACCACAATTTTGCTATATCATTAAATTTCAGTAATAAAAATTATTAAATTTCAAAGTTCTAATATTTTAATACAGAAAACTTATAAACTAAACAATCCTTTTTTTTCTTTCAAAATATGGTTTTGGGTATTTCGGATAAAAAATTTTAAATTTTTCTCAGAAATAAAGCACTAATTTCTGTACATTTAAATAAAATACAATTACTTTCAAATAAAAATAATGCTTTTTTTTCAAAAGAACTATGATTTAAAAGGTAAGCTTTTATAGACACTCGATAAAATGGAAATAGCCGCGCGCGCGCACACACATACTCACATATATTTATATATATAATGAATTAATGGATTACAGAACTCTGAATTCTCTCATTTTAGATCCCCATGTTTGTCGATCCAGTTCCCTAAATTAATTTCCCTTAATATTTGAAGTATATGTTTACTGATATGTGAATTAATTCTAGGAATTGTTATTGAGAATAAATTAACTATCGTCGTAACTTGGAATATAATTATATCACTTACAGTATTATTAAATCATTGCATCTACTTGAATCATATTAATAAAGGATTGAAGATTGTTTACAAGGGAAAATTTCAGAGTTTCTTAATTTTGAAAGCTAAACATTCACATGTTTCATAATTATATGACTGGAGAAAAAATATATTCAATAATATTTCTTCATAATTAATTTCTCTAAATATCGCTAATTTGTAAATTTTACATAATTTAAATTTATTATTAGCTCTTTCATTAACAAGTCCATTAAATTATTCCTAATTTATTGATAAAAATTAAGTTTGATATTTTTATCTGTGTTATTGATAACATAACTAAATTATACATTTTTTGATATTTTCAGTCATTACTTAGACGCTTTGTTTCCAAGTCCTATATTCATTAAAAAAAGTAAATATTTTTAAATAATCCAAAGAAGTTATTAAAATATTTAAATACTTTTGTATCTTAAATACAAGCTGATTAATGATGTATAAAAGTATGTTATGTCGTAACTGTTTTAAATACTTTTACCAAATATTCTAAAATTCTTAATAAGGAATCAGATTTAATATACTAATGTTTTTGTAGTCCACATTTTATCTGAAGAAAAATTAATAAGGAATACATTTGAGAGAAAATATGAGTATCCAGTTTAAAAAAAAGGAAAAAAATCTATGCATCATTACCAATTTTGATGTTACTATTTCATGAAAAAAATCTTCATTATATTTTTTATTAAAATCCCTTGGAGATTAATTAAGAGAACAAAAGTATTTTTTTTTGTAAATTATGTTTTTAATGAGAGATGTAAATTAGTCATTATTTCTGAAGTAAAAAAAAAAAAGAATTTTAATTTCTAAGTTTCTCTGTTTGTTTTTACAAACAACATACAAAGCAAAGAATAAATTGAAAAATACTTTTTATACAATAAAAACTTGATTTGAAGATAAAAATAATACGTGGAATAACTAACAAATTAATGTTTATTTATAATTTTGAAGAATGGTTTTCAGTGGGGAAATACTTTTTGTATTTCAAGAAAAGATAAGTTATATTTTCATTTAAAATCTTTCCAACGTTTAGCAAGTCAACGTAATACATAAATGAGAATCTTCAATTAATTTTTGTGATTTCAATTATTAATTGATTTTTTATAATAAAATGTATTCCATTATCTTCAGAAATAAGATTATAAAAATGATATAGTGGAATATACTACCTTAATTTATCTTCTTTTCTTTATAATCAATATCAAAGAAATTGCTAGTCAAATTTGAATAACATATTTCTAAGACAATGTTGAATATGTATTTTTTGGGAATATATATATAATTGTAATTGAAAACTAATTATTTTACTAGTAATGAGAGAGAAATTAATGTAAGAAGGAATTTATCAAATACACTAGTAAACACTTTCTGAGTACATCTAAAGCAATCACATTGAGATTATTATTTAAAAAAAAGATTTTAATACATTACTTAATTTTTTTAAATCAGATAGAAAATACGATTTTTTGAGTATTCTTTAGTTTGATGCTGAAAAATTGATGAAAACTTCAAGCTGCTTTATGTGAATGAACACGATGATATGGAATCTGTCATCATATGTCTAATTAATGATATATTTGCACCGCAGCCGATTCCAGTTTTTTTCATATCTATAAACAATATAGCCATCAGCATTCAAAGCCGTTTTAGATTCCTTCTGGTGTTTGTGGTAGGATTAAAAACTTATTTCCTTCATATTAATGTATGGATTACCATTCGTTAAAGCAGAGAGAATCTCATCAGAAGAAAAACTCCATTTACTTTAGATGCAATGGCATTTTAACATGTACGAGCCACTTGCGTCTACACAAAAAATTTGCTAACTTGAATTCCTAGTGATTTTATTTAGATTTAACGATTAGTGAGATCAATTCTAAATTCCGGTCTGGATGTTTCTGTGATAATTTAAATATAATTTTAAATTGAAAGTTTGAAATAATCTGATCATTGTGTTATAAAGTAAAAATAAAATAACAATAAAACCAAGCAATTTAACGAAATTAAATACTTTTTATATAAATTAAATTAAATTAAATTAAATACCTTTTCTTAAGTAATACCTTGATTTAAAATGTTTTCATTTAATAATTGTAAGTAAATTGAAAGATTGATTGACTTGTATAAAATCTTGTTTATGTGAAATCTTCTCTGACCTGATACTATTTCTTATTAACACGAAAGCAAACGTGTGGTGAAAATTGCATGGGGTGGCTTTCTTGTAGAGAAGTAATTAGTACTGTGTACAAGATCTAATTATGATTTAGATAATTGATAATTATTTGCTGACTTCATATATGCCCTAGGAAAATTAAATCTCTTCATTAAGGAAATATTCACCAATCCAATAATGATACCACACAGCTAAAAACCACTCTAAATCTTTTCTATATCCATCTCAGATTGTTTCACTGGTGGACGTTTCACAGATCGTATGATGCTTGGGTGATTGTTTGGGATCTCTCCAGGTTATCTAATTCGTGAATTAGATAACTTGGAGAATTCCCAAACAATCACCCAAGCATGTAGGAAGCAAAAATACAGCTTCTCAGCGATTCATTCTATTCATAAATGGTAGGGAATAGGATAATTAAGAATTGATTATCCATTTTGTTGTCAATATTGCAAATAAACTCGTTGTTGCTGTAAATAAACTATTGTGAATTAATATTTTTGAAATTTTGTTAATTTTAACAGATATGTAAATTTTTTGACACATTTAATAATACTCCTCATCGTGTCTAAATTTTTAACGTCTATGAAGCTTTATATTCGAATAACAAATAGTGGTAAGACATTAGGTTGAGAAAAGTAGTTTAAACAAGGAATGTTAGATTGTTTCTTCTAAACAACGCATCTTTCAAATTTGCTGATAGCTAAGAATATTTTATTATATAAAATTGGAGGACAATTAAACATTATCAGGAATAAAAATACAACTTCAATAAAAAGCAAAGTAATAATGAAAAAAAAGCAAAGAAATAAAATCAACATTATCAGCAAGCAAAATACATGCTTGTTTCGACCAGAGCCCCTCAAAGTTTTGTAGCTCACGTTTTCCTAAAGAATTTTATGTAACATATGTTGCACGAAATTCATTCTGTAAGGTACTAAAAATTTTCATTAATTTTTAATAATCAAAAAACTAAGTAATAGAATGCCTCCATAAACATATACATACTTAACGATAATTTAAATAATTAAACAGGAAGACATTGAAAAACTTCATGCCAAGTTTCTTTATATCTTTATTTAAAGATAAGTGGCATGAAGCATTCATACTCGCCATTCCATCACTACAGTCATCCACTATATGACCGTGACCGTTTATCATATGATAACCTATGTTATTGACATCACAGATGGTAGCTTAGGCTACAATTTTAAATACCAAAATTACTTTCAAATTTATACCTTCCATAAATAGGTATTTGTTAATTTCTTTCTTCGTTGGAGAAATATTTTTTAATCATTTTTATCAGAAACTAGTTATGGTTTTTTAAGGAATATTATTATATACATATTTTAATCTGACACATAAGTCGCGCAAAGTAGTTCTATTATGAAATCAAATTTAGTTCTAAATAATTATTTTATTTATTTTAGATATAAGTCAACCCTAAAGTGTCGATTATGTAAATGAACATAATTACATGGAAATTATGTCTTTGCTTGATTAAATGATTAATATTTCCAATGATATATGTGACGCTTGACTTGCAACTTATTCATATGTGCTTGGAAGCAGAAGAGTTTCACAGAGAATAATTTAAATTTATGTTTGTTAGCAATTTAGAGATCACCACTTAAAATTCAAAGCATGGCAAGCAGTCTACGACACATTTGTGAAACATAAGTTCCATGGCTGCATATTTAGTAACGTTCATCACTTGGAAATTTCCAACCTTTGGAACTGTAGTGGAATGAGTTGCGAAATTTCCCGAAATATGCATCGTAAAAGTTTAGATTCCGAAATGATTGTTGTGCATACCACACCCACAATCTAAATCATGTCGGTGCCTTAATTTTCATTCAGAATCGTTCGTTAACTAAAGACGAGAGCTTCCTTTTCCTTACCCTGCTGCTCAAAATAGTTTGAAAGCAGTGAATTAAAAGATAAACTTAACTGGAGCATTTCGCAAAAGGCATGTATTCAAATTTGTTTGAGAAAGATGTTAATTTCCTGGGGTATGGAAAAATTGTTCAATTATATGCTTAAAAATAATGATATTAAATTGCTTGCTCCTTTACAATATTCTTAATTTAATAAAAATTACAATTATATAGTTATTATACTATTTTATATTAAATTGAGTATACTTTAAGTCAAACAAGCAATTTAATTATATTTTTTATATAAAATAATATCAATATTTTTAGATAAAAACCTCATTTAAATTATTCATTGCCTTGTTAATTAATTGCATTTTGTTTTGCAATATGAATAGCATATCTACATATTTCATATTACTTTCTACGTTGTGCAAGACAGATAAAAAATAAATTTTTGTTCAGACATACAATACCCACTCCGAAATAAATATATTGTGTAAATATTTTAGTTAGAAAGCAAAACAGTAAGTTTTGGCTGTTTTTATAGAAAATAAGCCATTAAAGTTAGGTATCAAAGTAAAAAATTAATGAAATCTAAGAAAACTGCTTTCTAGTGACAATGTGGTACTTGATTATTTTCCCATGTGCATTTCAAATTTTATGGGTTTGCATATTTTTGTTAACATTTTACATTGTTTTACTGTGTAAACAATATATTATAATCATTGTTTATATAATCTAATGAACTGGATGCATTAGTTTAAACTCGTCTAAAAGAAAAATTGTACTTGTATAATAAATATCATATAAAATGTCAGAAATGTGTGGTCTAACTGGCTGCATAAAGCGAAGATTTTTGCTTAATATGAAATGGTTTTAAAAAGAAACGAAACTTCTGAAGGTTAAAAGTTTATTGGAAGTATAGAATTTCTCTTTATTCGCAATCAAGAATCAACTATCAATAACAAATGTCAAGTTTAAAATTCAATTGAAATCTGTCAATTCATCATATTCCATGATCATAATAAAAACCTTTTGTTGAATTGAATTAAAAATAAATATGTTAATATGTTTTCGCACTGTTTCAGATCAAAATTGCAAACAATGAATAAATTTATGTTTCAAATATATAATTTAGCTGATATTGACAAAAAAAAAAAAAACAATTTTTTTTGCTATTTCTAAGAGCTTTAAGTAGAAAAATAAATAAATAAAATAAAATAAAATAAAATTAATATATCTCATGAGCAAAAACATGTTTTTAATAATATATTTTTTCTATATGTGCTTTTTTCTATTGTGTATTGCATATTTTGCAGTGAAAGTGTGAGCTGTGTGATTATAGGAAAGGTGTGAGTGGCTATACTTTTAAAATAAACTGAAAAACGCCTCAAGGAAATGCATAAAAATTGATTGGTAGAGTTTTTAAATTTTCATTGTTTGGTAATGTTCTTCATATGTCAGTGTAAGCTTGTAAATATATGTAACACATATACCGAACTGGAAAAAATAAAATATGTTTTTTTTTATCATTTACTTTTATTATTTCCATTTGTGAAATTTATTTTACCATCTTAAGTTGTGTTTTACTGTGTACCATCTTCTATAGAAATAAAAATATTTTGAAATCCAAATCATAAAAAAAGTTCAATATTAAATTTATTTCAGTGAAAGTGATATTTGATGAAATAAAAAAAAAAATCTTTTATGCTTATATATATTCTAAGAGGACGTAAAATATTATGAATATGTTAAATGTATAGTTTGTCAGTATAATTCATTAGAGAATGTAGATAATTAAGGGTGAATAGAGATATTTAATATATTAATTAAATCATAAAATATTTTTAAATTGGAAGATTTTGTTATATTTCTCCCTAAAATTTTAACCAAATTAACAATGGATTTTTGTATATTAATCATAAAGTTTACTATAATAAACTTAAGGAACATTTAAAGAAAATTAAATAATAAGTTGTGAAATTATAATTATATATGTTATCATAGAAACTTAAATATCATCAAAATATTACGAAATATTTGAAGTACAATATGAATAACATTGCCTAAGGCTAAAAACATAGAACGTGGAAATTTCTAATTAACATCTCTTAAGAAAGCAATCCACAAGCCTTAAGAAGTTTGAAAAGAGTACGAAAAATTTACTATTCCTTGATATTATAAGAAAGTTATTTAAATAAAAGAGTAAAGAGGAAAGTATTTATAAATTAGTTTTATTTCCAGTCCAAAAATTTAAATGTAATCAATTGTAAAGAAAATCTTAAGAAAATATCTAATTATATTAGAATGTGGCACGTTGTATGTTATCTTTAAATTAATTATACCAGGTTTAAATGGATTTTAACAGAATATAGCGAAGCGGGTAAATTCAGTAAGTAAATAGTTTATATATTTTCACGTTTAATATATCATAAATAATTAATATATTTTCATGATTTTTAATGTACTGTAAACATCATTCGTCATCTGTATACAAGAAAGAAATAATAAAATAAAAATTAGCAAAAGCAATCAGTTATTTTATTCGTTATTTATTTAAACAATGCTTTCACAAATTACTAACTAATAATTTCGTTTTTATTTAGTGTAACTTTTTTGCAAATTACAATGTGTAAATATAAACAAAATTGAAATATATTTAGAGTTTCAAACCTTGTTTTTGGATAATTTTTATTAAAATTTTATTTTAAGAATTTATTTATTATTTTCTGTTAGCGAAAATGTAAAATTAAATTGCATAATTTGTGACAAAATAGTATTTGTATTTATTGTAAGATCAAAAGATAGAAAAATGTAAACTATATTCATCTAAATGTAATAAATTTAATATATGCGAAAAATGGTTTAATAATTATAAACAGTGTTAGCTTTAATGTATTCATTTCCTTAATATGTATATATAATGCAAATTAATTTGATCTCCCGTATTAAACAGTCACATAGTTAAAAATTTCTACAAATAATTTTAAGATATAGCTCTGAGAGATTGTTTCGTAGCTAATAAGTTTGTTCGTGTTTATCCAGAAAATTAATCTTTTATTGTTCAAACAATTATTTAAATCGACGTGCTTACATAAGCCAAAAAAGCAATATTTATTTTGGATATTCTACTGTCTCGAATAGAAATAATTAGGTTATTTTCATTTGATTTCTATAAATTTTTAGTTCCAAAAGAAAACTAACCAATAAAATTACTTTTCTGTTGCTCTCTAAAATCACCTCAATAAAAACTAATTGCAAACGAAGACTTTCTAGCAACAAAATATAAATAAACTTCTTTCAATAACGGTTAAAACGAGTATCCCAAATGAGTACTACTTCTCCAATTACTGTATTAATGCGCACTTCTTCAGTTTCTTAACTTTAAATGGTAACTAATTAGTTGTAAACCGATTAATATTAAGTGGATACTACTTCAATTATTTTTAAGTAAAATGTAAATGAACGTGTTCATATATTTGACGACACCGTAAAAGTTGATTTTGTTTGCATTGAAAGATTCCTTTTGTAAATTATTCAATTTTATTTACCAGGATCATTCATTTAAACTGTTATTTTGACTTTGCATGTTCCATTTAGTTGTATAAAAATGTACATATTCAATTTACTAGCATTAAAATGCGTAGTTTCATCATACGGCTTATATATTATGTTAAGTTCAGTTTACATATTTTTTACACATTGGATTTATACATGAGTATAATAAATTTACTCTTGTTGTTAAATTTTTCCTGTAAATGTTGTAGTTTTTTTATACATATTCTTTTATTGAAAGAATGAATAAAATATATTTTCAAGATTCAGATTAGTAATATATTATATTTTATAATCTGGCATATTTTGTTCCCCCCAAACTTTACTTCTCGTATTTTTTATATAGGCATCACATACTCTCTAGTCGACTTAAAAACTCGAAAAAACTTGAAAATATGACGTTGAATAAAAACCATTCTAGGCCGTATTTTATGCAATTTCTGCTGCAATTCATGTCAACTGCAGTGTCTTTGTCTTCACGGATATTTTTTTCTTATTCTAAATCATATTGATACTGTAAGAAGAAAACCCCTAAAAGCCTACCGGGCTCTGACTTTGATTAACCTGCATGTAGGCAACAAAACTGTATCATCTATCTCTTCTATTTAATGTTAGCTAAGTACTTTATTGTTTTCAAATTTAAAAAGTAAGATTTCAGTCAAGTATTATTATAAACATGAGAATAGTAATGAAAGTTACTGAAAAATCAAATTACTTTATCCCTACAAGATATTTTTCATTTCACTAAAATACTTTTAAAAGTAACAAGCAAATACAAAGAAAATCATATAATATTTTTCAGATTCTTAAGCCTATAAATATTTAAGATAATTTATGAAGATCTGTTAATACCTCAACTGTAATAAAATGCCTCAATGAATTACATTTTTTATTACTTTTTATAATGAAATCAAAATAAAATATAGTAATAAAATTTTATATATGTGATTTAATTTTCTCTCTCCCAAATATTATACTATAATAATGAAAACTCTTTGAAAATCAGCATATTTAAACAGGCTTTCAAAAGGATTCTAAGAATCAGAAAGAATGAAATTCGGCCTAATTTTTTAGTATTTTTTCTAAGATTTTTATTATTTTCATTTAGTGAGAAAAATACATAAAGTTAAGTATTAAAGTTAAATTCACATAATAAAATTTCTCAACTAAATATTTAAAATAATTAAGTACATTAAGCAAACTTTAAAGGATTTTTTTTTTACAATTTTATTGTTTTCTACTCTTGATGAATGCTTCTAGATTATTAAAAAAATTCTTAAAATTTCTAGCAAAATGATTTATTATACTTATTCAAGTAATCCGCTTATATTTATTTCAATTCAACTTTTTATTAAAAATTAGTTTTTACGTCGGTTAATTTTTTTCTTCTTTTTCTTGCATTTAATTCTTACATGTAAACCCATTAAATTTTTGCAAAGATATTGTTAATTTTTCTTTTAATTCTTTTTAAATATTAGGAACTTATTTTCAATAAAATAATATATTTTTATCATGTTTATCACTATTCAATTTATAAATAAAATTAGCAAACATGCATTATGTGTATTCCTCTAAGATAATAACAAATTAATTAAGAAAAATGCTCAATCAAATTTCATATATAAATTTACAATAAAATATCTATAAAGCTCCTTAATTTAAATATGGTTGCAAGTATGTAAAGAAAATAAAAAATAAACAATTGAATGAAAACGGTTTTCATGCATTGATTACATACAGACTTCGAGATTAAAACATTACTATGTTCTTATCTTAAAATATGGTGCTTTAGTTGCCACTCTACGATCAGACTTGCATATGAAAGTCATTTTGACCTAGTTCTCTAGTTTAAAGTCATTCTGATACAGTATAAATATTCAATCTTAAAATGGAAACTGAATACATGAGCTTTTGAACAGAAGGTTAGTGTGTGGAACATTTAGATTCTTGCTCGTCATAACAACAAACTATATTTACTAAAAATATGCAATATTATTACTAGAATAGTCTTAAAAAAAATCCTATTACTGGTTTATATCTTGAAATTTATTCAATTATAATCTAATAAAGAAGTTTGAATAAAAAATTATTGTTTTAAACAATATTTATAGTTTGGACATTTATTTATGAGGTATAAAAAATGAAGATGTTTGTTACTATTATATACCGAAAAATAATTAAATACAATATAGTTTTTTAATGGCGTAACTATTGCTTCAGTTATTTCAAAATAAGATTTCGGAAATCATACAATTTTTACGAATTATGGTAAAATAAATTTACAAAAATTCATTAAGCAATTTTTTCTAATAAAATTCAAATTATGAATAAACATTTTAATTTTATTTTTATTTATGTACATTTTTATTTTATTTTCTTCTTGTTGATGCTTATGTAATGAATTCTAGTAATTATTTTAATTCCGTTAAAAATTGCCTTAAAACATTATTATATAAACTTTTTCATTAAATGTCACATGTTTTCTCAAACCAGTGAAGTCATTTCATGTGAATGTTGTGATCATTCTATCTCATTTGATAATAAAGATTATTGATATCTTATTTAATATTTATTAAAATTAATCTGATAAATTTTTATTTTTATCTACCTATATCATCCATTAAAATATATTTTAAGGAATGTTTAAATTACTAGGAACAAATATTATTGCAACAATATTTATATTATGAACACTTAATATTGTAGTTTAGAAAATTAAAATAAAATATTAACTTAGTATTAATATTTATTTTAAATTGAAAATTTTCAATATTAATGCAGTGACCGTGATTTTCTCAATTAAGAATTCAAAACTGTGCATGATGGAATTTTTAGACTTTATTATGACAATATTTAAAAATAAAAATATATGTAAATAAAATATTTCTTTGCTTAATGAGGTTTGAAATTCAAAAGAAAAACATCATTCACCGTAACTGTAAACATTTTATTTATGGTGTATAGGAAGAAACCTGAGCATACGACGCATGATCTTAATTAATTTCAAAATATACGTAATATATTTCTTATTGACAAAAGAACAAATTTCATTTTCAATCACAACTGTGAACAATATTTAAAATTATATTTTGCTAAATTATAAATTTTTAAATCACAGATAATTAAAAAAATTATAATAAAATAATTTGCAATATAATAGCCATAATAATAAATAAAAATATTTGTATCAAAATCAAATAAATCTATTATGGATAAAAATGCTTATAATTTAACATGATATACAATTCAAAGTTATTTCAGAACTTGTTTAATTGAATACGAAATACGCAACTCAAATTAATTCCAAACTAAATATTAATTTTAATTCAAAGTTTTGTGGTGATTTACTGTCAGCTTCCACCCAATGAGATCCATTTTACCATTAGTTATTACTGAAATATTACTAGACTAAGGCTATATCTCTAAATAAACCTGAATAGATGAGCTTATCTTCTAATTTCGTAGCTTAATTGCACTTAGATTTATATTCATTTCTATCATAAAATCAACTATTACAACCCTGCATCTCTCGTAAATAGAAACTTACTCAGATTATGTACCACGCAAATAAGATATCTTTAGATCCAAAGATGCAGATAAAGGGTGATTTATGTGACTGAATGTAAAATTATAGAAGGAATTACTCCAGATACACTCATATTCCAAATTAACCTAAAAATGCCCCCTTGAACGATAGAATAAATTAAAATGGTTTAAGGGGATAGAAGCCAAAATATGGCAGATCATTATTTCTCAGTTGTATGTCTTAATTTGTTATTCTAGGTTGCAGGATACTGTGCAATTTAGATTCAAGGATGAGAAAATCCAGGCTTATGGTTTCAGGAGTTTTAATATATACTTGTATCTAAATAAATAAATTAAAGTATAAAAATATATTTATATTTCCACTATATCATTTCTCAGAAGATTTAAAATTTTCTTATCAAAAATATATAGGAATTTATCTTTCGTCCAATTAATTTATTTTACTGAATAAATTAGCTATCATGCATAATATTTATTAGATGGTTTCTTTTTTTCTGTTGTGTAAATTGTCTGCTTACAGAATATTTCAAATAACTTGAACTTAGGCAGTTTTTTATAGTTTTAACAACTAATTAGTTGCATAAATGCTATGATCTTTTGAATTTATTTTTAGATAAATGTAATCTTTTAAATACATAATAGAAGTTTAAAATTTATAAGTGTGTCAACTGACAACCAAAGCGAAATTTTACTGTTTTCTTAAAAAAAAATAGTAAATTTAAATAATTATCTGATTACAGAGAGAAAAAGAAATTCGATTAATAGTAAAATTTTGTGAGAATACAAAAGTTGCTAACAAAGCCTAAACACAATATAGTTATCAATAAAAATTTCTATCATTTTTATTGCACACAGAAAGGTTAAGATCTTACAAAATTTCTTGGTAAGGAATAAAATGTGATATTAAGTTTTTATGGAGAATTCGTAAACTGATTATATATATAATATAATGAATTACATTTTATATCACAAAATTATGATCCGAAATATAAGAATAAAATTTCACAAAAACACAAAGGAAAAGAGAATTCCTATGAGGAAGTTTTCTATTTGCAAACACCAGAAACGATTCTAAAAAATATTATTCTTAAATAAGCCTTTAAATTACATACAAATTTTAATGCAATTTTATTATAGTCTTTTTGATGGTAAATTAATATTTAAATTTCAAAATCTCAATTAGTTTAACTTATTAAAATAATATTTAGTCATAGGATTTATGTCTGGATTCCAGGCAGGTCAGTCCAATCGGTTCACTCCTTTGCCAGCATACCAATCTATGATAGACTTCGAAGCATGAAAAATTGGGCTGTAACAATATAACAATTCGTAAAATAGCCACAGCGTAAGAAGCATATTATTGTCTAGAACAGCGGCGAAGGAGTCGGCTTTGAGCCTGCAATGAATTAGGGTCAAGAGTCCATTAAGCCGCGAGAAATATGCACAGATCTCATTCTAACTCCATCAGACTTTATCGTAAGCACAAATCATTCTTTCAAAAGGCAATTTCCAAGTATATGCCAAACCGAGACTATGCAATTTGAACTTTACAGTCTTGTAGTTAATATCTTGTAGTTTTTAAATGAACTGATAATTCTTATTTTTTCTTTAATAAAGGGTTCACAAATTAGCCCATTGCATGGCACCTAAATAAACAAAAGATTCACTGCAGTTTTGCTTACATTTTATCTATGATTATAATAATAATAATAATAATAATAATAATAATGATATTTATCTCTGTATTATAATATCCTGATGATTATTTTATTTTTATTATTAATAACAAGAACTTTCATTAATTTATTTAAATAACACACAAATCAATTTATCATAAATTTCCCACTAACCAGATATGATTGGATTATAAGACATATAGCTAGTGATTTTTCTTAGTTTTGAAAAGAAATTTCCGAATAATACGAATTATTCCTATTTTTTAAATTTTTCACCCATATTTTCTTAATAATGAATAATTGTAATTAAATATTTACTTTACTAGGGAGAGGTAGAGAGAGAGAGATTGTATTTGGTATTTAGAAAGCAATTCATTTTAAAAATTTAAAAAACATTTTTCGAAGATAATTTAGTTTCGCATACCATAATTTTATCATTTTGTTAAGAGATTTCATGTTACAATGAGATTTATTCATAATAATGTTTAATGGATTTTTAATGGTTACATTTGAAGTTTAATTTGAATATTGTAATTGCTATTAATTAAATTAATATTTCAAGAAATTCAAATAAATTTTTCATTATTTATTGTAAAATTTATCTATTTTGAATTAATTATTTCTGAAAATACAGACAGTTAAAGTAGTATTAAATCATGAAAATAACACATTTGACAACGTACCTAAATAACATTATAATCCATAGTTTTTATTCAATTATTCGCCACCCAACCTGTCTATTGGTTAGCGTAACTGATTACGGATGGGGACGACCTGGGTTCGAATCCCAGCTCGGGCATTGATGTACTTTCTCTCTCTGTGTTTCTTGTCCTTTCCTCGGATGATGGATGAGTGTGACCCGCCCTATAAACGGGTTTGTGGTCGTGTGGCGTGGGCGATGTAACTCGTACCTCCGTGACTTAGTCCACAGGGTAACGATAAAATGAGTTGCAGTTTCCGGCCTTGTTGCGGATAATGGGCTAAGACACTATACTTGCTCAAGACTGCCAACCATTAGAAACAAAAAAATATTCAAATATTCATATAAAGAAAAATTATTAAAAAATTCCGTATGCGTATTGTAATTATATTTATCAGCTTTGCAGAATTTTTAAACGTAATTAAAAAATTCAATTTTGAATAACATATTAACCAAATTTTGTAATTATAAATTACTTTTCAATTTATGGTATTTATTCTTTTCTGTCATTGCAAAGCTAAAAAATGAATTTTAGTAAAATATATTTGATTAAATTGCGGTAGTTATTTACTGGTTATTTTTTATCATCTTTAGTTCTCATTCTTGAAATATTTCTTTTCGAATCTCACAATTTAACTGATGTGTTAAATGTATGCAATAGTGTATCACAAAATGAGAAGGAATGCAGATATAAAATCCCTTAATATAGTTGTTGAATATTTGATTTAATATGTAGGAATATGTCTTTATAAAATCTATTGAAAAGTAAAAAAAAAAATTAATTAAATAATATGAAGACAAGATACATATATATTGTGTTAAGTTTATTTTAACAACCAAAGAGGGATTTAAAGGTTTTTAAAAAATATTTATTTATTAATATTTAAAAAATGAATTCATTAGGAGTTCGTACTTCTCATTAATATTCAAATAGAATACGTCATTTATTTTTCTTAAAAGAACGTGAATTTAGGATGAGATTAAGTTAATTTGAAGCAGAATTAATAAGTAATACTTTAAAAAACATTTAGGTTTATCAAGAATTCGTTTAGCAAAATTGTTAATTAAAATATCTTAAGATATTATGGATTCAAGAATTCAAACAACTTACTTTTAAAAGAAAATTTCCAGAGATATGAATTAATTAACATGAATCATTCTTTATTAAAACTATGAATCGATTTAGATGAAGGACAGCTTTTAAAGAAATAGAAAATGTATATTTGAAATTTGTTTTCCTTTTTAAATCAAGTTGTTACATTACTATTGCTTACACATCTATATTTTTAATTCAAAGTTTAAAAATAACAATTCCTATCCATTAAATATTATGCTTTTTAATAATTTTGTTAACAGGTTCTTCACATTGATATTTTTACAAATTACCTGAAAAATGTTTTTATGATAATCAAAAATTATAATAATTTATATGTGGTAAGCATCTTGCGGTACTTATTATTAAATTGATAAAATAATGAATAAAAAATCAGGTAATTGTTAAAAAGTAGAGAATAACTAATAAAAGTATTTGCTTAAAAATTTATATGGATGCCATCGCATGTAAGCCCAACATTTTAAATATAAATACCACTAAGAAATACCCATTGTTGAAAGAAGAATTTGTTTCGTTAATTGTATATTTGATATTTTTTATAAATACAAGCATAATTTTTTTAAAGATTCTTTATGATTGTAATTATTTTCATTATACATTCAATTAAAACTCTTCATTTGTGAATTTAAAAACATATTTTTTCATTTAAACATTCTTTTATTTATTATAATTTGTAATATAACTTTGTAATTGTTTCAAAACTTTCAGCACATTGTTTTTAGTTAAATTTTAATATAATTTGATAATTTATGTAATTGAATTTTACTTGCTTAAGTTTAGATGTATAATTTTTTATTTTAGTATATGTAAAACTTCGTCAACTAGTTAATTGAAAAATATGTGATTGAGAAAATGCTATCTTTTAAAAATAGTTTTGAGGTCTGTTATTTTAAGCTTTACATAGTTCATTTATTTAACATTTAATTTGTTTTCAGATATTTTAACATTTAATTTATTTTCATATGCTAAAATCATGTTTCAATTCTAAAAAATTAGAATTACTAAAACCTGCAAACAAGGTTATTTTCTTCGCTATTTAAGACAAATTATATTGAAAGAGTGTCTACAAATTACAAGAAAGTTATATTGTTAGAAATTTCTTAATATGAAAGTGATAATAAATTATTATGTCGCATCACATAAGCTGATTTTTAAATTGCTTTATTTTCCTTATTCTTACTCATCATTTTCGTTGACGTTTCTTTTTATTTAATTATCTCACTTAGCAAATTTTTCGGAGCACCCTCTTCTTCATACTTATTGCCAGATTTCACATAGTTAACACTCAAGGAAATTTTCCTCTTTTCCAAAATGAGAGAATTTATTTCTCAGTAATATCATGAATATTGTTTGTAAAAAGAAAATATTTTGAATATTCAGTTTTCTACAAAAGATATGATCAAATTTGGTCATGTTATTGCCTAGGAATTATTTAATGATATTTTTGAACAAATTTCACAAATAACATTAAATAATTTCATGCATTTTTATGATAAAAACCAAAATTATTTATCAAGAAAAAAACATGTGAATATAAATACATCAAGTCAACTAATTAAATAATAGTCATCGATAACAAAGATATCCTTTTTATACAAAAAACAATTTAAAGATTGTTGTTGTTTTTCTTTGTTAATCCTAAATGGAATAATGTGAGTAAGTTAGAAATATTTAAAGAAAATTTATTATAACGAATTCTTCTATAGGTGAAAATGTTCACAGAAACAAAAATTATGCCATTCATGGCAAAAAATATTCAGAACTATCAACAGCTCTGACCAGATTAAAAATAAGAAAAATACGTATAACGTATATTTCTTGTATTTCAAAGATTCATTCTAGGAGAAGATATTGGTTAGGAAAAGAGTTCCATATTTCATTGGAATAAAATTTTGCTTTAGCTAAATTTAGAAAAATCAGGAAATCTAAACATCAGGATGGCATGGATTAGTGGAGCTTTTACACGAGAAGATTTGGGCTGATATTATAGGATGATATTACTCAGAAGAAGGAAGAAATGGTGATATTTGAATCAGGCTTCAATCAGGAATGTCAGTTTCAAATAAGATGGAATAAACTCCAAAAAAATTAATAAATCATTAAAAAATGTTCTACTATCTTATCCAACTTACATCATAATCTTGACCATCCAGAAAGATTCTAGAAAAGATAGAAATAGGAGAATATTCGTATCAGGGTAGTCATGAGTTGTTAGTCAATTTCTTCTTTTTTCACATGCCAAAAGCTAAGCAACAAAAAATGTGTGTTCCCGCGGGGAAACGACGAGCAGTAGAGTGTGGAAAAGAGAAAATATACTTTAGTAGAAGAGGAACAAGAACTGATGGTTAAGAGTGTTAACTAAGTGATGTCTGACAACTTGCACAGGAAGAGAATAAATGAAAAATAATGAAACCAGAACAATGTAAGATTCTGCTTATGTGGATTTGCTTCACGTAAGTAAGAAGTGATAAGAAGAGAGGAAATGAATAATATCCAATCAAATATCAGTAGATCAAATTTAATTGCAATCAATGATGTGTCTAAATAATTCTACAACTCAGTAGCAGAGGGAAATTTTAAGGTATATGTGTCTGATTTTAGACCTTCTTATCATCTCGCACTAGTCTAAGTTATATTTATTTTTAAATATATATACCCAGATAGCAAACAGTGGTACTCAGGATGTTCGGAGAACGTCCTCTTACGTCCACCTGGACTTAAGAGGACGTCCGGTAGGGGTGCAGCGACGTCTTACGGACATTCTCCGCACGTACCAATGTCCGGAAGTAACACGTACGTAGGTCGTCCCATAGACCTCCGAGACGGACGTGATTTGGCACATATTGGACGTGATTTGGCACATATTGACCGTGATCTGGTACATATTGGACGTGATTTGGCACATATTGGCCGTAATCTGGCACATATGGCCGTAATCTGGCACATATTGGACGTGATTTGACACATATTTGGACATTCATATAACAGCCATATTAAGCGTGTTTTTAAATTTTAGTATTAAATAATG
>JAPDSC010113086.1:0-20858 GCA_026290005.1 Latrodectus geometricus
AAACCTTGTACTCGTAACTGAATGAATCAAACAAAAGACCGCAAGAGGATATTTTAGTGTCAAATGTCACCTTTCCAACGAGCATAAATCTGAAATTGTTTGATAGATACCTCACGAGATATCGATCACTACAGACGTCTACCGAAAAAATAATGGATTACTTTTTCCCCAACCTAATATTATAATTGCATATTTTTGTTGTGTTACTTGTGACATTGGAGAACCAAGCTCTCGCGTCAGGGATTGTTCAATTGAAGTCACAAAGAGCGTCTTCCGTTTTTGAGCAGATTACCCGCCATGAGGGAGGAAGTACGACTTGTAGCTTATAGATGGCAGATCCCCCCCCCATCTGGGTCTTCCAATTTAGAGATAGGGAGCCAAAGAAGGTTCATTGTCTGGATCCTAACAATCCCAGAGATATTAATTTGGAATGGGATCATGGAAGACATTACGACCACGATATATTTTATGTGCTTTAGTCACCAATAGTGAACACGATGGATCTTCGGATAAGCTGGGATTCGAACTCGCTACCTTCAGGCAACGAGAATGATGTTCCAACCGATCAGGCAAACCACGGCAACATGATCTTGGTTGTAATTTTTTTTTTTAAAAAAAGACAAATTCTAATGACATTAAAAGGATGGGCAATAATGAAATACAAACAGAAAAATATAATAGAGGTAAAAAAAAAAAAAAAAAAATAAAAAAAAATACCCACGCAACAAACTTATGAACTTAATCAATTGTTGTAATACGAAGAATTGCATAAAAAATGTTTTAAATACTGTACGCTATTACATTTGATTATACACTGTACATCTATATGAAAAAAAAATTAATTAAATAAATATATAAATAAACGAAACTCCAAATTTAATACTTAACATACCATGAAAATTCCTATTCTGGTACAGTGAAATATATCAAGAAATCAAAATAATCCACTTTTGGAAAACAGTTTATATTTTTTCACTATTGCTGTATAAAAAGCGAATTCTCAAAAATATAACAACCTATTATAAAAAATAAGGATCTATATGAAAAAAAATTTTAATAGAGAGAATGATATATTTTATTAAATTAAATAACAAAATTTGGAATGTGAGATTTTCGTACTGGCACATTTATTCTATTCATAACAATTTTGCTTGGCTTATTTACCAGATGATATTTTGGCGCAAATAGTCTAATGATGCGTAAATATCATCTATTTTTGGCTGGTTTTCACCATTTTGATGGAGAAAAAGAGTGTATAACAAGGGAATATGACTCATTTCGCTTATAATCGTTTATAGCTGTCAGATTATTAAGTTAAAACTGAATGATTTGGCAGCCTTTTAGACATTCTTCCATTTTAGGTTAACCTACTTAAATGAACAAGTAAAAAGATAAATATTGGAGCGAATAAAATGAATTTTACTTAAAAGAGAAGCACAGTTGCTATTTGATAATATTTCAAAAAAATTCCTCTTTATGTTACGTGATTATTTCTGAGATGAGCTCAAAAATTGGAGAATCAAGTGTGATTGATTAAGAATGTTTTGAAGTAGAAGATTGTTTTAAGAATTCTCAATTTCTCAATTTTTGTCATGATTTTTTTCCTGTATGTATGAAAAGTTATTAAGTTAGACCGAGAATGAAATAAATGTAAATATGTCTTTTATTTATCAAGTTGAGATTTTTGCATTTTGCCCAAAAAAATCGTAGAATAAAGTGTAACTGAGAATGTTTTAGAACAACAAAGTTTCAAAAATTATCTCACAGTTTACGATTTTGCTTTTCCTTATGTTATAAAAAATTATTTAGGTACAACAAAAATGAAACAAATATAATATTTTTTTCACTTTATAAAGTTGATTTTTAAATGTGACGCATAAATCGAAGAATCAGTTGTGATTGATTGAGAATTTTTTAAACAGAAGATAGCCTTAATAATTTCCAAGTTTACGCATTGCAATCTTTATGTCACTATTCCAAAGTTATTTAAGTAGTCCAAAAAAATTAAACAAATGTAAATATTTGTGACTTTATGAAGCGAATTTTTGTATTTTAAACAAAAATTAATCGAAGAATCTTAGAATGATTTCGAACAACAGACTTTCGATATTTCCAATCTTACAGATGACAATTTTTGGATTTCTTTTTTTTTTTGTTATGGGAAGTTATTAAAATAGACCAGAAAATGAAACATACGTTAATGTATATTTAATTTATCAAGCTTGTATATGTAATGTAATGTAAAAACCAAATAAACAACTGTGAATGATTAAGAATGGTTTTGTATATCGTAATCTTTGTCATTCTTTCTTTATTGACTTTAGTCATTAAGATGGACCCTTAAAGTCATTAAGATAGTAGACCAGAAAATGAAACAAATGTAAAAAAAACAAAAAAAAAAAAAAAACATTTAAATTGCGTCGTAGCCGATGTAAACTAACCATAAAGTGGATGTTATGATTTATTTATTGCTTGCATAAACAATCAAATATTAATATTTAATGTGCTTTACATGTTAACATGAAATCAATTTAGCTTTACTGAATGATGAATAAGCATTTATTTTTTAATAACGGTATCAAGAAAGACAACTCTCCAATAATATATAAAATAACCCATCCCACTAAGATATTGGCCAACATTTTCTTTCCAACTGCTCACTGAAGAGCTCATCCCACTGACAAATTGACTTGTTTTTGATGGGTGGACAAAATTGTATATTCAACATTATTGTTGAAAACGATCACATTTGTTTGACTCACAGACCAATTATAAGTAAAATAAAGTGAAGTACACATGATCTCAACTGCAACGAAAGAAACATTCACTTTATGAAGTTGGGAGAATAAATAATAATAATAAGCCTTTACTTTATACAGCTGATTTTTTGCTTGTTGTGGTTGCAACATCATGGTACCCTTTACTTAGCCCTCAGTTGGGCCTTACCAGCCTGGTGGGAGCTTTCGTAATTTAGAAGCAGGGAAGCCCCGAATCCTGCCAAATCAAGAGGCATCATTTCACATGGAGGACATTGCGACCACGACATATTTAATGTGCCCCACCCACTTTTAGTGAGCACGAAGGATCTTCGGTTAAGATGAGACTCGAACTCACTACCTTTTGGTAATGGCAATGACCATCTAACCAACCAAACTACTAAGGATTCTGATTTTTACATGTTACAGAAAAATTAAGCCAGATTGACCGAGAATGTTTTCAACCAAAATAATGTTTTAAGCTCCCCAATCTAATATATCAGATTTTTTCTATTCTTATTTTTTCCTTATAAAAAGTTAAAATAAGTAAATTAAAAAACGAAACAAATATAAATCAATCTTTATTTTTTGAAGCTGGTTTATTCATGTAATGCAAATATCGAAGAATCAACTGTGCCTGACTAAATTGAAGAATGCTTCAATCTCACATATCGCCATATTGGCTACTCTTTATTTTTTCTTTAGGAAAAAATCAAACCAAAGCAGACCAAAAAAACTAAAACAAATGTAAATTTTAGGGATTCCTGTCAAATACATAATCAACCCTTTCTTTCGAAATATACATATAGAAGAAATATTTTATAAAATCAATTTTTTTTTAACTGCAAACGTACCATCTTTTCAACTAAACAGTCTGAATTATATTATATATAGGCCAGAGGAAATATTATACAGTTTGTGTAGGGAGAGCAAATATTTTTCAATATTCCACAACCAGCACAAATTCCCTTTTTCCTAGCTTTATTTTTTCTACTCCAAGTGTAGAATTCGGGAGCACGTTTTGACATTTTCCATTGTTATCAAGCTATTCCGAATTTCCGTTGCTCCACTGTAACTCAGGGAACGTGCTTTTGCTCCAGACTGCTCCCCCTTTCCGGAACCACCCCCTCAGTCGATTTTTATTGCATTTATTTACTTATGTGTGTTATGAAACGTATGCGTAAGGGGGAGGGGAAGGTTAGGTCGTGTGTCTGGAATCCGAATTTCCCCCTTAGTTATTTGTTTATTTTTCCATTTTTTACTTGTTGGGGGCGGACTGAAGTGTTCTAGGGCAGTATTTTTTCCTTCTTTTGTCCAGTTGGGGGAAGAAAATTCACTTGTTGGAGAACAGAAACATTTTTTTTTTCAGGCATCGATTGGTGGGTGGTTGGTGGGATTCTTGGCCAAAGCAGTGACCCACTCAACTATCCGATTCTCGCTGAATTTTAGATAGAATCTGTGGAAATGTGATTCGATTTGAATGTGACTACGGCAGAGGAATTGACTTTTAAATATGATACATTCGATTGAGAATTTTAGTGTTGCCACTTGTTATACATAGGGGTCGTTCTATTTCAGAAAAATATTTTTTTCCGTAACTTATATATTAGTTTGGGGAAAAATAAATCCATTATTTTTAAGTGAACTTTATGTAACTTCTTTTGGATTCACTTTGTAAAAAGGTTTAAAACAGCTTTCATGTAGATTTTTAGGTCTTGCGTGTTACGACTGATGACATGCGGTTATCTTCGATCATTTTTGATATTTTATAGACATTTTCGACGATGCTATATCCACATGCGAGGTGCATCTCTAACATCAAAAATACCCGAACGGAATCGACGAAACAAAAATTGTACGTAACTGGTTGTTACAGTCTTATATAGGACGATAAACACCTTTCACAATTTTAACCACCCGTCTATCTTTTTCGCCGTTACAAGAGAAAAACGAAAATGTATCGAATTTTCTGTTTGTTGTCTTCCATTTTTAAAACCTTGTACTCGTAACTAAATGAATCAAACAAAAAACCGCAAGAGGATATTTTAGTGTCGCCTTTCCAACGAGCATAAATCTGAAATTGTTTGATAGATATCTCACGAGATATCGATCACTACAGACGTCTACCGAAAAAATAATGGATTACTTTTTCCCCAAACTAATATATTTTTAGTTACTTAGTTCGTGTTGGAAAATATTAGACTATTTCGGAAGCAAAAGTCGAATTAAAACTAAACAAATTTGTTACTTTTGAAATTTTAAATTTTCAGTTTCTCTTACCAATTTGAAATCACTAATAAAACGTTTTCCAGTGTTTATTTTCAAGAAATTGAAATCATTTCTTATTAAAAAGACCTTTTATATAATAAGATCATCACGCTGTATTGTTGTAAGGTATTTTAACGTCCAACCTGGAAAATTCCCATGTACGCACTTCGACAGATTTGCATGCAAAAGGAGGAAACTCTGAACCCAGCTCCCATTGTTCAACAATGGTTTGAATCAAACCCGGGATCTTTTGTTGTGAAGATCAGTATTTAACCACTAGGCTGCATGGAATTTTCTCCAAATAATATCTTTATAGAAACTAATTTGAATAGAAATTTTTTTACCACATTTAACCAATAATTGACACTAATTTGTCACAAGTAAAATATCAATTTTTGAACCGATTTTCTCCTTTTTACTCACAAAAAAACAATAATTGAAATGGATTGTTAAAACTTATTGATCTGAATAAAACAGTACATCAAAATATCAGCAATAAATAAAAAGGTAGAAAATATATCACTATAAAATCACAGTAACACACTAGATTAAACAGGTTATGACAGTACGTATGTATTTCTGATTGATTAATTGATTGATTTATCATTACATAATTATATTTTACACATTAGATCTGCCGCCCAACCTGTCTAATGGTTAGCGTACCTGACTACAGAGGGTGGAACCTGGGTTCGAATCCGGGCTGGGGCATGTATGTACTTTCTCTCTCTCTTTCTTGTCTTTGTCCTATCTTTGAGTGTGTGAATGGTTGCCTACCCTATAAACAAGTACCTATAACATGTGTGTATTGAGGAAGTTGGACTCTACACCAAATATGGTTCAGTTGGAAAAGTGGAGCAGCGCACCCCATATTGCCAGCCTGGCTGGCACACGACAACAACAACACATTAGATCTAATTTAACCTGGAACTATCAACAATCAATTGATCAATTTTGCTGAAAAAAAGTTTTTATGGAAACTAATTTAAATGGCAAAATTTTTACCACATTTAACCATTTAAATGAACACTAATTTGTCACAGTTAAAATATAAATTTTTGAGCCGCTTTTTTTCTTATTTATTCACAATAAAGCACAAAATTGAAATGGATTGTTAAAATTTATTGATCTAAATCAAAATATCAGCAAAAATAAAAAAGGTAAAAAATATATCACCTATAAAATCCCAGTAACACACTAGATTAAACAGGTGAACTGTACACACTTAAACTTATTTTATATTTATTCACATCATAAATCTTTATTGCTTTCTATAAAAAAATACGCATTATAACATGACTCGATCTTTTTATTTATCAATAAATAACACCTGCAAGAGTTCGTGTTCTTTTTTTAAAAATAGGTTATTTCATGTTGAAATTACCGCTTAAAGGTCGAGTTATAGAAAAGATTCTTTTAGTAATGCAAAGAATTCACAACTTTTCGTTTTATTAAAATAATAAAACGTGAGGCAGTGATGTTAAAAATAAATAACGCAACGGTTATATTAGTGTTAAAAAGTTTTAGTGGATTCTTTTATATTTTATCTACTTTTAAGATTTTGCTATTTTTTTTTTTATTAGTTAAACAATTTAGTGCGTGTGTGTGCGTAGTATGCGTGAAATACTTTTGTATCACAGCACCCATGAAACTCTGAAATCGCAAAGATAAGGAAGTTAAGAGGACACAAGGTATTTTAGGTGAATAGCAGGGTATTGTTAATGAATTATAAGACTGTAATATTTAAAATAAATGTAATCTAATATGTTGTATGTGATTAAAAAGAAAATATTTAGCAACATTTCCATATTGATACCTGTTTTCTTCCAGTTATTATATTTATATCAATTGATAAATAACCGCCCAACCTGTCTAGTGGTTAGCGTATCTGACTACAGATGGGTGGGACCTGTGTTCGAATCCTGGCTCGGGCTGGATGTACTTTCTCTCTCTCTTGTCTTTGTCCTTTCTTTATGTGTGAATGGTTGCCTACCCTATAGACGGGTACCTGTGGCATGTGTGTACCGAGGAAGTCGGACTCCACACCAAATATGGTTCAGTTGGGAAAGTGGAGCAGCGCACCCCATATTGCCAGCCTGGCAGACACACGACAACAACAATTGATAAATAATATGAAACACCATTCAATCAAAAAAGAAAGAGTGAAAAATTTATTGGATTGTCCGGAAAGTTCGTGCTGATATTTTAGGACAACTAAAACGCAACTCATTTAAATATTGATATACATTTATGAAATTATATGGGTAACATTCTGTTCCACAAACTTTCTCCATCTTTCGTGTAGCTTGAGAGTTCCGTCCTTCCAGAATCTCTCAGATTTCTCGGCAAAAAATTTGTCCAAATGGGTTTTGATCTCAATCAAAGAGTCGAAATTTTCCCCATTAAGGGAAATCCTTCATCCAGCATCCTCGCCTTAAACAGCGCATATCATATTCTCCCTTTCGGAAAAAGAAAAGCATTAAACGCCTATAATGCGCTTCATTTGCAACCCTAATCTAAGGCGCACACAAAACTGATAAGAATTAACGAATCGTAACCAAACTTTTTTTCCATGGCTGAAGCTATCTCTTTTAGAATATGTACACATGTTACTTGTTTTCAATAATTGTGATATATTCCGTCAGGTCTCTCGCGCTACTAACTGAAAATCGTCACGAACTTTTTGGACAACCCAATACATTCACTTTTTTTTTTTTTTAGACTTTACTGAACCTTGTTTATACCAATACAAATGAATTATCACAAATGGTTTCTTTGTATTTTTCAATACTGGGCTACTAGATTTACATATTTAAACTTCAAGGGGTGGAGTTAATGTCATATTTATATGGTGAGGCACTCAGTGGGTGTGGGCCATCGTGGGTTTGAAAGCGAGTCCTTATATTTTAGAATCAAGGACCAAGCAGAAGACACACGGACTTGGATTGCCGTTCTTAACGGTATCATTTCACATGAAAGGCAATGCAACCATGACATTTCACATTTCGAACTCGACGAATTTTCAGTTGAGTGATTAATTTATAGAATCAGATTCCAAACAAGAAACTCTCAGACTTGGCCTTGCAGCCATAACTGTATCATTTCACATGGAAGGCCATTACTTCACTTTTACCTGCCCCAGTAACCATTAGCGAACACGGCGAATCTTCAGTTGAGTCGGGATTCGAACTGATTACCTTCCGATAACAAGAACAAATGCCTAGCAACCAGTCAATCGCGGTTAAAATCAGTCAAATCAGTCTGTACCATCGAATGTTTATGGGCTAATTCTGCTTCTGTTTCATAATTTTTCTTACAGTTTATGAGGAATAAGTACATATACGGCCACAAAAAACCCAACTTTAATTTCTTAAATCTTATAAAGAATCACACATAGATACATAAATTCAATATTTAGATCCATAAATTAATTAATGTGTTTGCATATTTTCACATATGACATGTAAGAAAACTTATAAATGCCGCTCTCATTTATAATTCTTATTATGTCCGGAAAAATAAATATCGCGATCAAAAAAATACGGAATCTGGTTTTGGTTTTTAATATCTGATAAATACATGTAGATGCACAAATGCAAGATATAGATCATTAATGTACTTACATATTTTCACGAATGACATATAAGAACATTTATATAAATATAGTTTCATTTATATAAATATAGTTTCATTTATAATTCTTCATATAGTATATTAGCAGTAAGCAAAAAGTAAAACAGTAAGAGTTACAATCTGGTTTTTCTAGAGTCGATTTATATCTAGAGTTGGTTATTTTAGATCTATCATGATTTTTCTAAAGCTAGTTTATTTATTATATCTAGAAAATCCTCTGTAAATGCGGAAATTCATTAATGTAATTGATATTTTCACAAATGAGAATAAAGATATAATTCAAAAATTTTATTTTAAATATATTTTACATGTTTTTGCTCTCATAGTAGTTGAATTGTTCAATCTGGCGTTCATTCCAGCAGTTTTGGGTTCGATTCTCATAAGGGGAATGGATAATCGTAGTAATTATAGCAACAGATTTTAAACTTTAAAAGCAAGGTACAACTGTGATTGAAAGTAATCATTTTTTTTTGTTTCTAACGGCGGGCACCCTTGAGCAAGTATAGTACATTAGCCCATTAGCCGCAACAAGGAC
This sequence comes from Latrodectus geometricus, assembly GCA_026290005.1. Classification (NCBI taxonomy): domain Eukaryota; kingdom Metazoa; phylum Arthropoda; class Arachnida; order Araneae; family Theridiidae; genus Latrodectus; species Latrodectus geometricus. Next base: position 9,193 of record JAPDSC010113086.1, read on the forward strand.
GGAAACTGCTACTCATTTTATCGTTACCCGGTGGGCACCTGTGAACCAAGTCACGGAGGTACGAGTAGCATCGCCCACGCCACACCACCACAAACCCATTTATAGGGCGAGCCACATTCATCCATCACCTGAGGAAAGGACAAAAAACATAGAGAAAGGACATCCATGCTCGAGCCGGGATTTGAACTCAGGTCCTCCCCATCCGTAATCAGTTACGCTAACCAGTAGACACGTTGGGCGGCTTGAAAGTAATCATAGGTGAAGAAAAAAGTCAAAATCAGCATTTTGTAAAAGATTATTGTTCCTAGTTTCTAAATGTACAAATTTAAACTAGTTCATATGCTTTCTGATAAATGTGTTTATTTCCGTTTGTATCATTTTCTTCTGATCACATAGCTACACTTTAAATAATATATGGAATCGAGAGGAATTAAACAAAATATAACAAAACACCAATTGAGAAAATAAGCAATTCAAATAAACACATTTACTAAATGGCGAAAAATTTTCTGCTTTTAAAGCTTTTGCCAATAATCATTTTCAGTGTTAGAGGATTTATCTGCTATAATATTAATATAACAATTAAAATAATTTTAATTAATATAATATAAATTAATATAATATAATATAAAGAAAATAATTAATATAATATAATATAAAGAAATAACTGAAGTGAAATAAATTGTTCTGGTTCCTATAACTTTGTAAATAAATATTCCATAAGTCAAGCTGGAGGCATGATATGATCAGCAAATTTCATTCGTTGGATTTTCAAAAACTTAACAATGTCAATTTCCTTAATATATATATATATATATATATATATATATATATAAATAATAAGCCGTATCCTAACAGTAAAAAGCGAAAGTACAGATAAAAATTATTTGTTCGATACATATCGCTTTCCTTCCAGATTTATAGAAAGAAATATCTCTCCAAATGAAAAAATAGATTAATATCTTCTTGTATTTCATCATTTCTTTCTAAACTCACAATAAAGACTGGAATTTTCTTCTTTATTGTTTTCATAGTTTTGGAAAAGAAATTTTCTCGGCTGACACCTTAGGCAGGGTGCATTCTTCCCGAAACCAAAGAAAAATTTTCTCATTATGACAGAAGATATTGGGGAACATTCCATTATAGCCTTTGTATTTATTTACCCATAAAATGTTATTTTTAGAACATCGCTTTGATTTATTGTTCTATGGAGACCAAACATAGATTTCGATGCATCAATTTTATAAGTGAGCCAAAATGCTGAATTGTAAGAGTTAGGGTCTAAGTGAATAAAAAAAATTTTGGTTTATGTTTTCAACGAATTGCTGACTTTGACAAATGTTGGATTTGTGAAGACAGAAATATGTGTTTTGAAGACCATTTTTCAAATTTTATTGTATGAATTCAAATGAAATGCATCGTAGCTGAGATCTAGGACAAATCAGGTTCTAGTTAAATAATTAGAATATTTTCTGTTTGGTGGTAAATCGGTGATTCTACACTACTGGCCATTAAAATTGCTATACCAAGAAGGCGACATGCTACAGACGTGAAATTTATACGAAAGGAAGAAAGTGCTGTGATATGCACATGATTAGCTTTTCAGCGCATTCAGACAAAGCAGGCGCCAGTAGCGATACCTACATTGTGTTTAAATGAGGAAATTGTTCAGCCGGTTCCTCATACACAAATTGCATTTGAACGTTGTTGCCTGGTGAAAAGTTGTTGTGATGCCTCGTGTATGAAGGAGAAATGCGTACCAGCACGTTTCTGACTTTGATAAAGGTCGAATTGTAGCGTACCGGGATTGCGGTTTATCTTATCGCAGTATTGCTGCTCGCGTCGGTCGAGATCCAATGACTGTTAGCAGAATATGGAATCGATGGGTTCCGGACCGTAATACGGAATGCCATGCGGGATCTCAACGGCCACCTATCACTAGCAGCCGAGAAGACAGGCATATTATCCGCATGGCCGTAATGGATCGTGCAACCACGTCACGAGCTGTGAGTCAAGAAACGGGGTCGTTTGGATGACAACAAGTGTCTGCACGAACAGTTCGACGACGTTTGCAGCAGCATGGACTCTCAGCTCAGAGACCATGGCTGCGGCTTCCCTTGACGCTGCATCATAGACAAGAGCGCCTTCAATGGTGTAATCAACGACGAACCTGGGCGCACGAATGACGAGACGTCATCTTTTCAGATGAATCCAGGTTCTGTGTACAGCATCATGATGGTCTCATCCGTGTTTGGCGTCATCGTGGTGAACGGACACTGGCAGCGTGCATTCGTCATCGTCATACTGGCCCATCACCTGGCGTGATGGTATGGGGTGCCATTGGATACACGTCTCGGTCACCTCTTGTTCGCATTGACGGTGCTTTGAACAGTGTATGTTACATTTCTGGTGTGTTACGACCCGTGGCTCTATCCTTTATTCGAGCCCTGGGAAACCCCACGTTTCATCAGGATAATGTCCGACCGCATGTTGCCGGTATTGTACGGACCTTCCTTAATACGGAACATGTTCGGCTGTTGCCCTGGCCAGCACGTTCTCCAGATCTTTCACCAATAGAAAACGTCTGGTCAATTGTTGCCGAGCGACTAGCTCGTCACCAAACGCCAGTCACTACGGTTGATGAACTGTGGCATCGTGTTGAAGCTGCATGGGCATCTGTACCTGTACATGCAATCCAATCTCTGTTTGACTCAATGCCCAGGCGTATAACTACTGTTATTACTGCCAGAGGTGGTTGTTTTGGGTACTGATTTCTCAGGATCTATCCAGCCAAATTTTTTGAAAATTTAATTACTTGTTATTTCTAGTATAATATATTTGTCCAATAAATATCATTTTGTTATCTGCATTTCTTCCTGGTGTAGCAATTTTAATGGCCAGTAGTGTATATTACCATATATCATAAAATTTTTTATCATAAAATATTCATAACGTATCAACATAAATACGTTAAAAAATTAGCCTATTTAAAATGACTAAAATTAAAATAAAATAGTAATTAATAAAAACCACAATAATTTTGATTTAAGAAAATGACAAGATGAAATTTATAATTACATATAGACATTTTTTTATCAAAAGAATGTAATTTTAAATATGTTAAAAATAATAATTGACAAACTTCATTTATGATTTGAAAATATACGCTTTACAAAATATAGCTAAACTTACATGATTTGAAATCAAAAACAAAAGTAAAAGACTGACGCAATTTAAAAAAAAATTGATATTTATTTCATGAGAAAGTGTTAATGAAAAATAGTTAATGAATATTATTACCGGTTATTCGTGTAATTAGGGAAATACTCGTTACCCGTCGTTAATACCGTCTACTTTAATCTGTTGCAAACTTCAAAAAATCATTTTCCGCGTGTTTAAAAAAAAATAATCTCCCCTAGATAATTGATTATCCCATTCAAGTAAAATTTGAGTCGATATTACTATTAATTAAATAATTGAAGGAGTAATACGTGAAATAAATTATGGGATGAGTTTCACGTTCCCGACCATTGCCACAGGAAAAAAAGAAAAAAATGTTATTAGTGGAGTAAATTTCTTGCAACAGACCGTAAAAAAGACTGGAAAAAAAGGAGAAAAAACTGTGCTAGGGCTAAAATAAAAACATAACATCAACCATTAAGAAGCAGAGCTCTGTTCCCAGTGGAGTCGTTTCCCGCCAAAAGTTGTTCCACGTCATCATCTTGGTCTCTTAATAAAGTGTCCCTAAAACTTGTGTTTTGAAGGTAAAAATAAAATGTAAGCAGTCATTCCCGCCATTTTATTGCTCAGAGTGAGACGCATGTTGCCAGCGGATGTGAATGCATTCGAATAAATATTTAATAATCGGGATGGATCGGAAATGGTTATTTTCAAGAATGACGATGGCAACTCGTTAGGAATTCTCATTTTCATAAAGAAATAATATTTAATAACAATCGGATTGTTTTATAAGTGTATATGTTTTTATATATTGAATATAATTGATTTGTAACTCATGGAAAATTTATTTAATTCGAATGCTGACATCTACATTTTTCTCTTTTATTGTAAAATGTGCTTAATATGTAAATCGAGGAACATTTTCCAATTTTCGAATCAATTTATTATCAATTTAAAATATTTTCAATTTTCGAATATTTTTTAATTTCCAAATCGAGGAATATTTTTCAATACACCCAACTACTAAGATTCCCCCCTTTTCAGCTCTACAAAGTGATGGTACTTTATATAGTGAAGCACCGTGTAGATGTACAGTAGGGTTCCCAAAAGTAGGTAGGTTTTCATAATTTAAAAGCATTGATTAAATAGAAGATCCCCAGGTTTGGCCTGTAATTAACAGAAATATCATTTCATATGGAGGATATTGCGACCACTACATATTTTATGTGCCTCAGCCACAATTAATGAACGGATCTTCGTTTTGATCGATATTCGAATTTATTACACCTATGATAATAATAAGAACGCCCTGACCAAACAGGTCACCAAGACTCTGCATATATATATATATATATATATATATATTGAAGTAATTTATAAGTGTTTTCTAAGAATGTAAAGTTACAGTATGAAGTTCATATTCAAAATCTTGAAAAACAGAGAAATAAATTCCCCATCGTTGTAGTTAGGAAAAATATATATTCCGATAGTTTTATGTTACGTTAAGCATACAATATAGCTTCTCAAGAATTGAATGTTAAAACTAACAATAAATTTACAAATTTATTCAAAGGGATTTTAAATATTTCAAATAATACATAATTTTTATCAAACAAAATCTATGCATATTTTTAGAGGGGAAATATATTTTTTTAGAATTTAATGATCAATCTAACATGCAGATTGAAAATTTCAAATAAAACAAATTTGAAAATTTTTAAAAGTAACTACAACTTTTGTGCTTTAATGAAATAAGTTGTTCTTAGAAGATGATGTGAAAACTTTTCTATGAATTATAAAATGAAAATCAACTGACAAGGAAAGGTTGAATTCATAGAGTAAAATTTCAATGTTTTTTTAATAAATTATGGTTGACGAAATGAAAAAGAGAAGAGTTTTAAAATGTGCTAGAAGACTGATTACCATTTGAATGTTAATATTAGGTTGGGGAAAAAGTAAGCCATTATTTTTTCGGTAGACGTCTGGAGTGATCGCTATCTCAAGAGGTATCTATCAAACAATTTCAGATTTATGCTCGTTGGAAAGGTGACATTTGACACTAAAATATCCTCTTGCGGTTTTATGTTTGATTCCTTCAGTTACGACTACAAGGTTTTAAAAAATGGAAGACAACAAACAGAAAATTTGATGCATTTTCGTTTTTCTCTTGTAACGGCGAAAAAGATAGCCGGGTGGCTAAAATTGTGAAAAGTGTTTATCGTCCTATATAAGACTGTAACAACCAGTTACGTATAATTTTTGTTTCGTCGATTCCGTTCGGGTATTTTTGATGTTAGAGATGCACCTCGCATGTGGATACAGCATCGTCGAAAATGTCTATAAAATATCAAAAATGATCGAAGTCAACCGCATGTCAGCAGTCGTAACGTGCAAGACCTAAAAATCTACATGAAAGCTGTTTTAAACCTTTTTACAAAGTGAATCCAAAAGAAGTTACATAAAGTTCACGTAAAAATAATGGATTTCTTTTTCCACAACCTAATATATATGTATATATATATGTATGTGTGTGTGTGCGTATATATATATATATATATATATATATATATATATATATGTTGAAGTAATTTATATATTTCTACTAAGAATGTAAGTAACAGCATGAAGTTCATTTTCAATATCCTGAAAAACAGAGAAATAAACTTCCCATCTTTGTAGTTAGGAAAAAAAAATATATTCCGATAAATTTATGTTATATTAAGTATATGATTTCGCTTCTGAAGAATTGAATGTTAAAACAAACAATAAGTTTATAAATTTATTCAAAGGGAATTTTAAATATTTCAAATAATACGTAATTTTTATCAAACAAAATATATGCATATTTCTAGAGGGGAAATCTAATTTTTTTAGAATTTAATGATCAAGTTAGCATGCAGATTAAAACTCTATAAGGCAACAACTTTTGTGCTTTATTGAAGTAAGTTGTACTTAGACGATGATGGGAAAATTTTTCTATGAATTATACAATGAAAATTAACTGACATAAAGGTAGAACTTATAAAGTAAAAAATTTTGTGGTTAAAAGTGGTTTTTAATAAATTATAGTGGTTTTTTACTTAAAAGTGGTTTTTAATAAATTATAGTTAACAACATGAAAAGGAAAAGAATTTTAAAATATCAGTGCAATAACACTGATGCACCTTTTGAATGTTAATATTAAAGTTCCCTTATAAACACTTATATATTGATTAAGTTTTTGTAAAATAGGAGTGTATTCTTTTAAATATAAATGGGAATATTTAAATTAAATCAATTAATTTCTCATTTAGTTTGGTTGAACAAATGCTTCTTTACTATAAGGCTAAAAAGTCATTCAATAGCTTCACGACGGAGTCAGAAACGATAAAACATTTTGTAAACCACAAGCAAAGACATCATTAAGACTGTGGAGAATGGTAAACAAATACCACCGCTAATGGGAGAGTTAAAGAGTTTTTAATGTATCCCACGCAGTGAAAGTTCTATCTCTTTCCGAATCAGAAACAAGGCTTACGTCAACGAGAAAACTCTTTTTTTCCACCCTTCCTTTTAAATCCCACTAACAGAACTTTAAATAAGGTGCTTGTCTAAGCCCTTAAACTCAATGTAATGGCACAAAGGAAGACACAAATCTGCATGCCAAAAAAAGAAAAGTACAGATGTAAACATTTTGTCAACTGACAGAAAAAGATTTTTCAAATTTGAATCGTGTTTCTTGAAGTGAGAGCTCGTAGACAGAAAGGGATGATTGCTGGGGACAACAGCCTTGCTCGTTGGTAATTAATCTACAAATGGAATGGATGACATTCGTTTTTCTTCTTCAGAGTACCGTATCAGGGAGGTTGATCTTTGCCGCATGGTACTTCCCATGGATGCCTGAAAAAAAATCACGGAAGAATCTCTTTTCCTAAATATAAATGATAATTTCCGGTAGGGGTTTTTGCGGTTGTGGAAAATGCTAGAAATGTAACGATTACTTAAGAAACTGTAATGCGTTGGTAATGGGGATAAAACAGAAGCAAATAATTTGTTGAAAGGTAAAAGAACTTTGAACGAATAATGTTGATTTTTTCAATTTAAAGGAAAATATTAGTTTGGGGAAAAAGAAATCTATTTTTTTTTTGCTTGAAATTTAAGTAACTTCTTTCGGATTTGCTTTGTAAAAAAGTTTAGAACACTTTTCATAGATTTTTTGGTCTGCTGACATGTGGTCAACTTCGATAATTTTTGATACTTTATAGACATTCTCCACGATGCTGTATCCATGTGAGGTGCATCTTTAACATCAAAAATACCCGAACAGAATCGACAAAACTAAGGTTGTACGTTACTGGTTGTTACAGTCTTATATAGGACGATAAACACCTTTCACAATTTTAGCCACCCGGCTATCTTTTTCGCCGTTACAAGAGAAAAACGAAAATGTATCAAATTTTCTGTTTGTTGTCTTCCAATTTTAAAACCTTGTATTCATTACTAAAATAATCAAACAAAAAACCGCAAGAGAGTATTTTAGTGTTAAATGTCACCTTTCCAATGATAAATCTGAAATTGTTTGATAGATACCTCACGAGATATTGATCACTACAGACGTCTACAGAAAAAATAATGGATTACTTTTTCCCCAAACTAATATTACATTTCCTTGTTTTACTTTTAAATTATTTAATCACTTTTTTGTTTTGACAAATAATGTAAATTAATTTATGTTATCAGGTAATTTTGGGATGTAATATATAACAATGTATTTTTGCACTGTTATCACTGAATATTGATCAATATCTGCATGTTTATGGTTTCAGTTCTTAATTTATAGTTCAAAACTTCTACCTTTCACCGATTTCTATGAAGGAGTTAACATTCAAAATAATAACAATATAAATACACACATACTGTTCATAAAAACAACATTTTTTCTCCCAATGGCAGGCACTCAGTGATCAACCAACAAGGCCGAAAACTGCTACTCATTTAGCGTTACCCTGTTACCCTGTTACGGTGTGCACCTGTGAACCAAATCACCGAGGCCAGGCATTACTCACGTCACACCACCAAAAACCCGTTTATCCTAATGAACCATTTTCCTAATAAAAACATGTACCATAATGTCATATCACCATCCATACTTCCCATTAGTTTTATATAATGTGACAAATCCAACGAATTATTTAGAAATAATTAACAAAAGAATGATTGATTTATTCACTTACCAATCAAGTGCCCAAGTAAGGCTGTGGTTTCCTGGTTGGTTAGAGTGACTTTCTCGTTACAGGAAGGTAATGAGTTCGAATCCCGGCTTAACCGAAAATCCGTCGTGTTCACTAATGTTTTACATTAATATAACATTAGTGAACACGACGTATATAAATTACTATATTATTATAGTTTTATTATTATTATTAATTATACTATTATTATATTATTATTAATTATTATTATTATTATATTATTAATTATTATCATTATTATTGTTAATTATATTATTATAGTATATAAATTACTGGGGCAGGTAAAATATGTCGGCTAGCAATGTCTTCCATGTTCCCATTTCAAATTATAGCTCTGGGAGTGGTTGGAGCCAAGCTATGGGTATTCTCTGGCTTCAATCTCTAAATTCGAAGACTCAGATGGTGCTGCCATCTATGAGGCAAAGCCATACTTCAACCTTCGTATGGAGGTGGTTTTTTTTAAAAACGGAAGACGCTCTTTCTGACTTTTATTGCCCAGTCAATGACGGGCGGGTTTGGCATCGCCAAGTGTCATAAACAACAACACGAATTGAGTAATCATAGAACAGCCCTCAGTTTATATTTGCATATCCCATCGCAGCATTATAAATGGATACATTTTTAACAAATAAAATCATCGTTTACATGTAAAAGGTGGTGGAAAATAAGTATGGTTATTCAACAAAATAATAACAAGTCCTAGACTTGATTCTCCGTTAGAAATCGAGGGTTGAGTTACATATCAAGTTATGGGGTCTGTATCGATCAATGAAAATAAGCCGCACAGCCGAAAAAAAAAATGTTAATGTCAAACAGAACACCCTTCCCTGTCCTAATGTCTTTCCAGATGTATAATATCCCCCACTTTTTCATTCTTTTTTCCTTCACTTTTTTACATACATTTTTAAGACATTCATTGATTTCACCACTTTTTTTCCTCCTCAAGAAAAAAAAAAAGAAAGATGCGGAAGGATGGTAAGACGAAAAAAAAAAATATTCCAATAAGAATTCCCTTTAAAGATCAAAATTCCATTAAGATACTATTTTGAAATTGATGAATGAAGTCTGAGTATATGTAGGGAAAAAAATGATGGAAATAAGTGTTTTATAAGAAATATGAATTAGGCTGTTTCTCTTTCAGGGCCGCACCAGATTTCGCCTCTCCGAATTTCAAAAATATTTCAATTTCTGGAGAGGAACAAGTACTTCAAAGAATTACTATTTTAAAGGAGAAAAATAATACTGTGTTTCTAAAGATGATTGAAAAACAAATATATGTTTCAGCTTTCCTTTTACGTGCTTCCCTACAAAAAGAGTGTTCTGTAAGATGGATTTTTTTCAGAATCGATGAATTTTAGTCAGATTTATAGTGCCAAAGTAAATTTTAAATATTTACGCTCGGAAACATGCCTAAATAATTAATTTGATATTGGTTATGAAACATTTAATTTCTTAAAATAACATTGGAAGACCCTGTATTTCTGTCATACTCTCCTCGACGTAAGATTACGTTGTTCCCAGATTTTTATTTGAAAAGATTGTTGTTGTTGTTAATGACACTTGGCAACGAAAAGCCCGCCCGTCACAGAGACTAGGCGAATGAATTCAAAGAGGGAGCGTTTTCCGTTTTTTTAATAGAGCACCCTCATTCGAAGGTGGAAGTACGACTTTAGGCTCATAGATAGCAGCACCACCTGAATCTTCCAATTAAGAGATTGAAATCAGTGAAGCTCCAAAGCCTGGCTCCAACCACTCCAGAGGTATTAATTTGTTATGGGAACATGGAGGACATTGCGACCCGACGGATTTGACGTGCCCCAGTCGCCATTAGTGAACACAATGGATCTTTGGCTAAGCCGGGATTCGAACTCACCACCTTTTAGTAACGAGAACGATGCCCTAACCACCGCGGCCAGTTTTAAAAGATGGTAACATTATGTGGAAAATATGAAATTTGCACTGTAGAGCATTCAAATATTCGATCTTTGTCTTACTTTTAGGCCGGTCGATTGCTGAATGGTTAGTGTTCCTGAATCCTAGGTTACTGGCCACGGGTTCGAATCCCGGTTCAGACATGGACGTTTCTTTTCTCACTTTGTGTTTCCTTTTCCTTTCTTCTAAGATGGTGGATGTCTTCCAAAATGATGGCCCACCCTATAAACGGGCTTATGGTGGTGTGACTTATTTAATAAATGCTTCTCGCCATCGTGACTTGGTTCAGGTGTTTACCGGATGTCTAAATGTGAAGCAGTTTTCAGCCTTGTTGTGGCGAAGGGTTAATCAAATAGTTCCCGCCGCTAGAGGAAAAAAATGATGAAAATTCATAAATGCAAAAGGATATATAAATTTCTTTTTGCTCCAATAAAAGTTATTGAATCTCAAATACTAATATCATTTTTTTATATTTTTGATTGTCTTCTTTGAAATTAATAGTTTGAGGCATATTGCCTACCTCTGTACTATGAGGAAAATACTAGAAATCTGTTTTCTGGATTAATGTTAATATTAAATTTCAATTTAAGAAAAATACAATTTTAATTAAATACAGGAAACGCTCCTTTAACGATACAAAGTTTAAAAAATAGGTTCAACAATATACTAATTTACCAAAAATTAATTATTATAATGGATTATTTGTCAAGATTATTTACTTAGTTCTTGAAATTTACCAAAACATTTTTAAGACCTTATTCTTGGAAAATTAGTAATTTGATTTCGTAATATAAATTTATAATTAGATTTCCATTTAAAATTTTCTCAATTAACAGTTGAAAATTTTCGGAATTAATTTATTTCATGTCTTGTTGAAATTCTTATTAACTAATTATTCTACTTTCTTTTTATTATTCTATTTATTTAAATATGATGTTGCCTTTCTTTTTTTTATCGAGATTCTTATTAAATTCCATGAAGCAGTACTCTCTGATATACTGAAATTCTCAATAAATTTATATTCTGTTCAAAATTGTTGTTTAATGATTAAATGATTTAGGAATCATAATTATTTAATAAAACACAATATAAAACTATTTCTATGTTGCTGAAAACTTTAATTATTTGTGGATAAAGTTCTTATTAAGAAACATCGTCAAATTCTGCAAACAAATGTCTACATTTAATAATTCTCTTCATTTTCTCACGACAAACAGAAATTCGTATCTTTAAAATTTATCTTCATTCTGCTGAATATTCACGTTAATGATTTAATAAAAGCCCCTTATAATATAAAACCATTTACATTTTTATTGAAAGTCT